>OX439141.1:126012972-126219129 GCA_949318255.1 Pollenia labialis
CAAATTTGAGTCCAGTATGCATGATACTCGACCCTTTAGACAACATCCAGCACGTAGTAAAGTGAATATAGCAGCTGTAGCTAAAAGTGCAGTCACTGGCCCATTTTTCTTCAAAATTAAGGAAAACCAGAACAATACCGTCAATGGTAACCTCGCACCTTGTTGTTTTACATTGCATTGCATTGTGATGGAACTATGTTACGGAAAGGTGGAAAGAGAGAGTAGTGCTTGTGAATATTCGACTTGAACTTATTGAAAGTAAAAGGGTTATTCCACATACGAACAGTCCGGCCAACAAAACGAATTTCTTGTAATGCGTTGTACGATTTACCGGTCAATCGACCACAAAAGGATGGCCTCTTGAGGAAAAACGTGAATTACGAACAAGCGTACGGGTATCGGTGTCGGCCAAGCGTATCATTCATGTTCTGCCTAATAGCACCAACATCGGATACGCTTCGCCCATAATCAAGTGAATACTAATGGCATAGGCTTGTAAAAGAGTAGATAGGGTTGAAAGTTTGACATATGTAGGAGGTCATTTAGAAAAATAATAAATACAGTAAGAGAAAGAACGGAGCCTTGCGGCACCCCTGAATGAATTTTGAACTCGTTTGACGAAAACCTACTATAACAAATCGTGTAGTGCGATCTCTGTGAAAACTCGATATAAAACGAGACAAATTATCACCGACACCAAATGCAATAAGTTTCTTGTCAAAACGTGCACAATGCCAGACTCTGTCAAACGCGTTGGAAATATCTAAAGAAATTACAAACCTTACTTTCGCCAAAATGGTAAATGGACCGGCACCATTTTTTTGATAACAGGGTCAGTAGGTCTCCAGTAGAGCGACCTGAAAATCAAGCGCATGGTCTCTGTGAGCTCTGGTTTCAATAACACGGCGCTACGAGCCATACAGCGCGTGAAACAATGACCTTATTCAGGAATCATTTTGGTGAGCACTTAATATCTCGTTTTGCTATGGTAAATTGGCCCCTAGATCATTCGATATCACACCTTTGGACTATTTTCTCTGGCGATATGCAATGTATTGGGTCTTCAGGAATAACATGCCCAACATTTGCCTGATATCATTTCCAAACAGTAAATGCCATAAATTGTTCTTTTAACCGATAATAAAAATTTTAGGTTCACTTTTAAATTTATGTGCTTTATTTTACATTATAATTCAAACCTACCGATGAATCACCCTTATTATTCACTCCCAGCCCGGTCCTGTGCTGGCCGGATAATCGAGGATCAACTGTATATTTTTTATTTAAATAAATGCCTTCTTCCATTTTACCATATTTAAATAAAATGAATTAGTTTAAGTTCATAAAAAACATAGGTTTTCCATATTTACAATCTATAGGAGCAATAAAACAAAAATGCTAAATAGCGCCCAACGTTCGATTTATCGAACACCATTTTTCTCAGAAACAAAAAATCCAAAAAAAATTTTGACTTCAGATTCGTGTTTTCTAGTCTCAAATTATCTATCAACCACAAAGTTTTTTAAAATTACTCGAAAAAAAAAATCGCTGGGACGATATGGGTTAATAAGTGTGACTGTAGCTTTAGAACATTGGATAAAACGTGTAAACGTTATAATTTTAATAATGTTTTTAAGATGAGTAAGTGCGTGTATTTATATTGATTTGCAATGAAAAGAACACAACGATTTACTATAAAGGGAATAAACATAAACGTGTTTATTAAAGGAAAAACATAACATTATTCCAGCGATGTATTCTTATCCAAGTAAAAATTTTCTTGATACATCCGCTTTAATGGGAAAAGATTTACTAAGATTTACGTAGGTTCAAAATTGTTCCACTTCTGCTTTAAAGTAAAGTTTAACCTCAAATCGGTAAATCGGCAAACATAACCAATAGAAATTCGTCCATAACATTTGTTGTTTATAAGTTACAAGTGCTTGGTGTGAGTTTCGTTCCATTAAAGGACATTAGTTCTATTAAAAGCGCTCTCTCGGAAAACACTTTACTTAAACTTGATAAATATAATGTTAATTGGACTGACGTAAGTACTAAAAAAGTCCCCTTGGAACCCAATTGTGTTGAAATTAGATTCATGTGGATAAAAGATATGGAGCCAACCATGTTAAGTCATAGCTGCCATTTTAAGCATTAAGATGTATACAAATTCGTTTATTTATACATTGGACTCCTAAATGGAAAATCAAAATTGCAAAAAATTACACTAAATACTTTTTGCACTCAATGGAATATGATATACTTACATAATATGTTCACACACATACACATATACTGCGTAATAGGTCGAGTTTATGAAAAGAAAATATTTTCTATTTGTTATACATGCATTTGCATCTTTATTGCCAGAGAAATTTGCAAAGAATTAAAGATAACGAACTGACTAACATAATTTATTTATTTGTAAGACTCTCAAATGTCTGTCTTTACGTCTGCCTAACTGTCTGCTAGGACTGACTGGGTATCTGCCCATATGCCCGTTTGTTGATTTATTTAAGTTAAACTTTTATTTTCTCCGCACTAGACTAACTATGCATACATATCTATGCACAGCTGTCAGTGAGTAAAATTTAAGGCGTTTTTTTTTCATTTCCTTTTCTAGAGATAAAAATAAGCTTGAAATGCAGAAAAGTATGTGTACCCGGATGCATTAACTTATGTAAATTTTTGTATAAGATGTTTGTGCATTAAGAGAGTTTTTTTTTAAATATTCTCTAGGAAATACGTATCAAGTAGGGCAAGTTTTTTTTTAAGTTTTAACTAAAACAAAATAATATTTTGCACATTTCACAAATATTTAATAAAAATATTAAGGGTCCTCATGATATCGTTTATAAGTCTCGTAATCTGTGCAAACTGTGCATTTTTACGCCCTCGTAAATGAACTGTCAAGAATTGTATGAGAATTCATTTACACAAACTTGGTAAATTTGCCCAACAATTTTGTCTCGTAAACTTGCGCTGTTCAATTGTGCATTTATACAAACAGATCTTTTAATGATTTTAACGTCGTTTTCAATGAAAAATCCAAGTGTCTATAAACCACAAACAATAAATTCTAGCAATAATTTCAGTAAATTGGTCTTTTGGCTTTCTTTGAGCATTTTTAAAATCAAATTTCTCATACATATTAATCACAAATTTAAACACAAATTTTTATATTTTTGAATTTTAATTTTTAATTTATTTTTGTATTGACGTTTCTTAAAAACTGACATTAATTGTTTAAAATTACACAAAAGTAAAAAAAGGGGCTTCATGAAACAAGACTCGTAAGTTTGCGCATTTGCACAAATGGCAATTTTAAGCGACATCATAAGGACACTTATTATGTTTTACTTTTTATGACTCTTAAAAGTTAGTCCTCGAAAACTTGCCTTTATATTCTTTGGTGTAGAGTATCGAATTGTCGGTCTTAGCTGTCTATAGTTTCACACTGGATTTTGATATATTTCTTTAAATTGTTCAGCAAATTTTGGCGAGTTAAGAAACTTGCCCTGTTAATAAGAAATACTTAATATTTCTTATTTTTATCCATTAAAAATATTTTCAACAAATTCAAGACCACTGTCGTCATCTTGTACAATATTTTACTATTTGATGAAAAGATATCGTATGCTTTTCCGTTTGGATAACTTAAAGTTTATTCTCGTGTACATGCATTCATACCTTTCATTTACTTCAATAGTGGCATAACTCAAAACAATTCATTTCGAGATAAATGCGTTTAAAGATTTTGATTTGCGCTAAGCTACACATTTTCTTTAAATGGGAAAAATATAAAAGATATGAGTCTGGGTTAACAATATGCAAGATTTCTTTCAGAAATTCTTAAATATTGGTGAGAGGGGATGTGAACATGCTTTTCTTCTCGCTTCTCTCACTCATAAACTCAGACTTTCTGAAAGAAAACTTTCATTGTGTGAAGCGAGACTGAAGATGAATTTTTTACACAATATAAAGAACAAGTTAGAGTGCCATATTCAGCTGTGGCGAACCTTTCATACCCTCCACCGACAGTTTAAATATTTAAGGAGTCTGATCCTACTAAGCCGATTTGGCTGGATTTCAGTCCCAAACTGCTTAGGATAACTACAAGCAATTTGGCTCCAAGTTTGTTCATTTCTTTTAAGATTTTCGAAAGTAAGCGTGTTTCCAACAGACGGATAGACGAACAGACGGACATGGGTGAATCGACTTAGAATTACTCAAGGAATTATGCGGAATTACAAACTTAGTATACCCTCATCAAAACTAATTGTGGTGGAGGCTATAAAAACATAACGAGCAATTCTGCATCATTTACACTTGAATTTCATTTCTTGAGTTATGGCTCTATTGACGTAAGTGAGCGATATGTATATTTTTGTAAATCTATATTCGTAACTATGAAGTACATATACAAACATATGTTCTTTTAAAATATTTTCATCTTCCTAAAGTGCTTTTACCAAGTGACTTATTTTCTGATTAAAATATAAAAAAAGGTTGTTAGCATCCTCTTAAGTTTTTAATTTTATAGCTGCTTTACATTTTTGATAATATTTTCTTTAATGAAATACAAATTTTGTGTTTGTAGATAATAATGTTTTTAAATGAAATTTTTTATCACATTAATGTGGTAAGAGCTTCTTGAAGGTGTAAATTTCCTGAAAGTGAGTCACTTACTTCAAAGATGATAAATTTGAATGGGTTTAAGTTTTGGAGCTTCATATGAATACTTTTAAGTCTTTGTTGTATAATTTATTTGTTAACTCAATTATTAAAATGGATTTATCTTTTTCCAGAATGATGGATGACCCAGGTGTTCTTTTTAGCTTAAAAAAAGGTGTGTATTTCTTAAAAAATTTGCTTTAAAATTACTAAGAAACTCAATAACGCTCGACTTAATGATTTTTTATACGAAGTTAGGGAAAAAATATGAGCTCCTTATTTCTCTAAGGCCCGTTAACACAACTAACCGATAGCTAAAGGTATGATTTTTTCGGCCGTACAAAAGGAGTTCCATTATTACAACTTTGCTTTAGAGTTCCATGTAGAATGAACCATAATTTACTTTATCGCTCACAGTAAAGTGTTACTAATGGACCACTTTTTATATGGCTGTCTACTTTTAGCTATCGGTAAGTAATGAAGTGAAAACATTTTTCAATAGTATTGTAATGAAACTGCTGTCGATTATCGATTGCAATAAAGTTTGTACTTTTTTGCTGAAAACAATTATATGGAACAATGTTGCGCTACAGACACTGCTTGGAAATTTTTGCTATTTTTAGTTGACTTAGATTTACTAAAGGAGCCAGTATATAAAGGGTGTTTTTTTTATAGAGTGATCCGAGTTTAAATCATAATAAAACAAGGAAATATATTTGTTATATCAATGAAACGGGTTTTAATGGAAAGAAAAGTATATGAAATTAATGTTTAAAAAATATTACTAAATTTTCAAGCTTGATTGATGTCTTTTTTTTAAAATGCAACTGTTTTAAACACAGAAAAGAATTATAAACGTAGATTTATGTTAGAAATGTTACAAATCATAAATGTACCAACAATGTCGAGAATTAATTTTAATTCTGACACTGAGAATGTAGCACAAAATTAAAGACATTTAATTTATAAAAATAGAAACGGAAGTTAAAAATTTATTTATTTGGAAAGAAAAGCATATGAAATTAATGTTTTAATAATATTACTAAATTTTCAAGCTTGTGGTCTTTTTTAAAAATTCAACTGTTTTAAATACAAAAAATAATTATAAACGTAGATTTATGTTAGAAATGTTACAAATCATAAATGTACCAACAATGTCGAGAATTAATTTTAACCCTGCTGTTAGGTCAGGAAAAACTTACAAATCTTAGGTATAGGACCATTTTGGTCCATACTAGTTTTTTTTAATAATTACAGAATTATTTTTTACTTTTATTAATAGTTTGCAGTCAAATAGAGTTAATATTAATATCTTCTAGTCTTACTTCAGTTTATATTCAGTGTTTCACTAATTTCTTTGCTGAAATAATGGAAAATTGACGATTAAACTGCAATGATTTTGCTGACATTCTAAATAAAAGCTTCTCTGATATTTCAACTTGCAATAGTGTGTCCGAGGATAGTAAATATTAAATTACCGGAAGAACATTTTCTGCTTCAGAAAATGAAGAAAATGCTGCAGCTATCGGTGCCGTAGAAGAATGAATGTCGCAAAAAATGGAATGCTATAAAGTTCATCTCCATTACACAGTGGTATGAGAACTTCAGCTGAAAATATCGTATCTACTCAATCGTGGCCAACACTATTTTAAGTTTCCAGATGCCAATGGATAAAAATCGTAAGAGAGCAGAATTTTTACGACAGTTAGCTCTATCTTTAGCCCAACACTATATAACTCAAAGATCTAAGCTTCCTGCAAATAAATAATCTGCTTTGTTTTTAACCGAAATAAGAACAGTATCTTCTGCTTGTAGATTTACCAGTGCTAGTAAACGAGGAACTTGCAGCTGCTGCAAGACCATGTTTGAGAGAAAATGCATCACATAACAACAAATTTGTATTCAAGTTGCCGCGGAAGATAATTTGCTCATGAGAAAATTTGATTTTTTCACATCAATACTACACATCAACCTAAGATTCGTGATTTTTCATTTTTCTAATTTCCTTTACATCATTTATAATTTAAAATTTTGCATAAAGCCTAGTACTCTGTTCAAATTTGTGAAAAATGTTGAGCAACATTGATTATTCCACACGAAAATTTTGGCATTTATCAATGTTACCAATCTTGCGAGTTAGTACAATTTGACGTTTTTATTCCTTCAAAGTATGCAACGTTGTTTCGTGTATGTAAACAAACGCCACATGTATTTTACTAAAATTATTTTTTTTAATAAAAAAAAAGTAAATATGGATAAAAAACTGTTACCGATTGTGTTATTTTAATTTTTTATTTCTTTTTTAATATTAAGTTCATATTTTTTGCTTTTGCTTAAAATTCCACGTGAAATAAAGGCAGCTTACATTATTTCGCAGTTGTAAAAAAATGTTGCCAGAAACATTTCGGAACTTTTTCACAAAATAAGCAGAGTACAACTTCATCAACATTATTTCGTAGATATTCCGCACAAGTTTTTTTCATATGCATTTTGACAGCATTTCACGTGAAATGTTGAACAGAGTACCAGGCTTAAGTAATAAAATATAAAAACACTACATTAGCTAACGTTTTAAGTTGATATATTCAACCGTTTGCTAGTCAAAGCGAAAAGAAAACAAAAATTGACCAAAATGGTCCAAACCTAGCAGCAGGGTTAAGTCTGACACTGAGAATGTAGTACAAAATTATAGACATTTAATTTTTAAAAATAGAAACGGAAGTTAAAAATTTATTTTTATTGTAATAGATCAAGTTTGATTTGAAAAATATTTTTATATTCAATTGAAAAAATTTTATAATTTGTCATTTTAATATATTGTTTTATAAATTGTTAAATAAGAAAAGAAAAAAAGCCCTGAAGAAGGCACTTAAATAAGTGCCGAAATATTGGTTAAAATAAACGTTTAAAGCTTTTTTTATATAAAATTAAAAAAGACCTCAATCTTGAAAATTTGGTCATAGTTATTATAATAATTAAGGTCGAATAAAATACATTTAATATAATTAATGTTTCAATATGACTTCTACAATCTGGCCGCCACGGCTGGCGAGTAGAAGGCGTAGAAGCCCACAGCATAGAAGCCCGCAGCATTTGCGGCCGTATTTCGCCGATAACTTTTCGAATGTTGATTTGCAGGTGTTCAAGTGTTTGTGGCTTATCGATGTAGATGAGTGACTTAACATAACCACAAAGGAAATAATCCAATGGGGTTAAATCACACAATTTTGGTGGCAAATTAATTAGGCCATTACGTGAAATAATTTTTTCATCAAAAGTTTCTTTGAGTAAATCAATTGAAGCATCCGCTGTGTGGCATGTGCTCCGTCCTGTTGGACCCACACATCAACAAGATTAATGCCACGAAATTGAGGTAAGAAAAAATTTCGAATCATGTTCCTATATCGTTCACTATTGACAGTAAAATTCTGACCATCATCGTTTTTGAAGACATATGGGGCAATTACTCCGCCAGCCCAAACAGCGTACCTAACAGTAATTTTCTGTGGATATAATGGTGTCTCGACAAAATCTGGCGGATTCTCCTCACTCTGAATGCGACAATTCTGCTTATTTACGTACCCATTGAACCAGAAATTGGCTTCATTTAAATGAAAATTTAAAATCAATATCAATTTGTGCTTCAGCCCATTGAATTGGCGGCGCGGCGCATACGATGGTCGGTTGGCTTTAATTCCTGCACAAGTTTAATATTTAAAGCTTTTAAGCCAAAATCCTTTCGTAATATCTTCCATAAAGTTAAAGGACACAACCCCAGTTGCTGAATGCGGAAACAAATTGATTGATTAGGATAATTTTCCTGTATAGCGGCTACAGCTTCTGCAGTACTCACTGTTCGGCATCTCACAGGATGTACATTATCAGTAAAATAAAACTGGTCCGATAACAATCTATAGTTATTCGAATTCGCCGGTCTAAAGTACGATAAGGTACGCCATTAAAGGGAAGAATGCACAATGAGTTTTACGAATAAAAAAATTAATTTGATTAACAATTTAAAAAATTTGCACGCGTTGCTCTGGTGTACGTTAAGTCATAATGAAATTTCTAATCAAACTTAACAAAAGCCAACTACCAGCTGCTAAATGGGAGCTTAAATAAAGCAGTGCTGCCAACTTAAATTTGTGACACTCTAAAAAAACACACTTTATATATTTTATGGGGTCTGAGATGAATAATTAAAAACTTTTACACGGAATGACAAACTTAATATTCCCTCATTCACGACTATTGGTAGTGGAGGGTATAACAAAAGTTGGTTATCATATTTTCACCAGTGCGCACATTGCGATGAAGCACAGACCTTAGTGCATATGAAACGCTTTCAGTCTGTTCAGATCGCTTTAAATCTTGTCAATTCCTTGCACAGTAATTCGGTTATGTAAACCATAATCGCCCCTTAGCGCTCGAAAAGTGGCCACGTGTCCACCACTGCTATTTTTGATATTTTTATGAGCTCTTCGGTTGTTAAACGATCCATATTCGTAAGCGGCAAACCTTTCGCTGTATAAATGATACTACAGATAACA
Source organism: Pollenia labialis (assembly GCA_949318255.1). Classification (NCBI taxonomy): domain Eukaryota; kingdom Metazoa; phylum Arthropoda; class Insecta; order Diptera; family Polleniidae; genus Pollenia; species Pollenia labialis. The sequence continues at coordinate 126,022,197 of OX439141.1, forward strand.
GATATTTAACTCCTGACATACTTGCCAGGCCGGCGATTTTGGAACCACTTAATGTTTAACCTTATAAAATGCTTCATTAAAATATGCGGGTATTCTTGTGTGTGGTTGTTCTACCAGAAATAGAAAAAAACCCGGGAAGCTAAAAATACCAGCCATAAGGTAAATATATACGTCCTCATTCAAAAAATCTCAGATTTATTCTAAATTTTTTTTTAAATCCTTTTAAGAATAACTAAATTGGTTTTACTAACTTTTCACAAATATTTTTTGGAGATTTCACTTTTTTCGTATTAAATAACAGCGAAATTACTAAACTTGGTAAATATGTTTTAGGAGAATGCTTGTAGCAATTTTGTTACCAGTAGTACGAATTTTATTTAATAAAAATAAAATAATAACTAACTTCTCATTTGTAAGTATGTTTTTAAACAACAGCAAAATCTAACTTTGAAAATAAATCCATAATTAACAATATCGAGAAAAGTATACTTTTAATTAAAAATTAAATAATTTAAATATGTTTATTTTAAAAAATGTCTCAGTTTCAAGCCAGTCACTAGTATGTTGTTAACAAAATATAAATTTTAAAGCTGTCAATACATTTTGTATGTCAATGATTACCTTTTGAATGAGAATTGAAATATTTAATTAATTTTCTCTTTTGTTGTCCCTATACAATTTTATTAATTAGTATATAGAAATACAGGCGTATGTATTTGTGGGCACGTCAATAATACAGAGAATAAGTGTCCAATTTATATGTCAACAATGTAAGAAAAGTGTTAAAGCAAGCCAAATATTTGCTATTAAACGCATGGATACAAGTATCTACTTCTACACATACCCTTATTGACACACACTATCACAGACTTGCACAAACATCAATTAAACCATAATGAAACTAATCAGTAACTGAGAATTTTATATAGAGATTTATCTGACTGAAACAAGAGATGAGTGCATGAGTTGGATTGCTATTTTGTAGTCTAAGAATATCAATATTCTGCAAAGACTATCAATGTTGGCCATATACAATAAACTATATTAAGTATTTTCTTGACCAGGTGTGGGGGTGAATCGATGGATGATAGGTGGTTAATGGGTGGTGGGTTGTTTGTGTTTAATGTATGCTTATGGGACTGGTTTAGATGTTATTAAGAAGAACCTAGAATTAATTCAATTATAAAATGGTCAGTTGTAGAGGTATTATTTGTTATCTTTAGCAAACCAATCGTTCATTAATCTATTGGTAGATTATAAAGTATTGAGTGAAAGCTAAATAATGAGTGATGATGATGTGGATGCAATTGCTTTTGATAGTTGCTTATTTTGCTATAAGAGAAGATTATAGAAAACCCAGAAAGATTTGTGAGTTTAAAATTTAAAAATTAAAAAGTATGGCAAATTGGCAAACGGGATTCCGAATTGTTCGTCCAATTATTTGTTTGAAACTTCAAGTACGCAATTAAAGGGAACGAAAAATCGTTTATTTGTTTAATCAGTAATACTGTTCTCAATTTTACAGGCATATAATTCGTGATTTTTTTTTAAACATCATACTATTACCAATCATTTGGAGTGTAAATAGTTCCAAATAAACGGCTCAATATGCACTGCAACGCGCCAAGCCATAACTTTGCTAAGCCCAACGTTTGGTGACCGAATTGTCTCGAGAAATGGACATTTGAATTAGCCGCCTTGTTTGTATGTTTTAACACCTTTGAACTGTTTTTTGTTGAGCACGTCAGATCTCTGGTCAATGCTGATAAGCCAGCAATGATTGATCATCCATGGAATTTGTTGTGTTTTATTTTTAAAAAATTTCTATGGCTCTAAAAAGAAACACCGCTTGCAATAATTTTATTTGACTAGAAATTGTGATGTCAGATTTTATAAAGGTTGATATAAAAGTTATGTTTTACAGATCCCATATTAAGCCAACTTAAAGGTTCTGCAGAACCCAATTAAGCATTCAAACTTGTTTTTTTTAAGTTCAAAGTTACAGTAATAAATTTCTTTTAGATTTTACAAAAAATTTTTGTTACCATCATAATAATTGTTATCATCTTTCCACATTTATTTAATACCGAAGAATGCTAAATTTCTATAACGTACATACGTTTATTTGTTCAACTTAAATGTTTTTAACATGTGTGTACCATTCTTCGTGTGCAGAAGCACGAAGAAAAAAATATGGTCTAAGTATATTAAAAAAAAAAAACAATGTTAGGACTTTACAATGTCCGCAATCAAACTATTGTTGTTTTAACAGCCACACCAAAGAACAACTTTGTGTGATTGCAAAAAATTCATAATTAATGCATACCACAAAATACATTCATTTACGTTCATACAATACAAAAAATAAAATAAATAAACTTACTAATCCACACAGAGTTGCTGCATTTTTTAAAACAGTAAAAAAAAGAATAATTTATTGGCTTTTTACGCTTCGAACGTCAACTTTTATGAATTTTGTTCGGCAATGATTACTTTGGTAAATCTGAGTTTTTTTCGTTAACTATCCTCTTCAAATAATTTTTTTCACAATTCAAAACTGATTAATGCGAATCTATGATTAAAACATGTCCATACTACTCATATCAACGTAGCGATATCATATACGAACCTGTATACATGTTCTGTAACTTCAGTGAGAACGTGAATGCAAATCATATTATGGTTAATCCATTTTTTCAATTTATTTGTTTAGTGTCAAATTATGATTTTATTTAATTTCATATTCTTGATAGGTGTTACGTTCCACTCTTATAAAAAATCCCATTTGGTTCACATTCCAGCCTGTGACGACATTCATATTACCATTTTTTCTGTTCTACTAGTTTTTTCTATAAATTAACCATAACATGTTTAGAGGCAACCATAACATGGTTATAGCTTTTGGATGAATGAATTTAACCATAATATGGCTACCGCGATAATAATATGGTTAAGGTAACCATAATATGTTTAAGTGTATAGTTGTAGTTTTATTTGATTTAAACATTATATTGTTAAAATCAACCATATTTGAAGTTTCAAGGGATGTAAACACTTTTTTGTTAAATAGAAACAAAATATTATCAATCGTGAAAAAGGTTTTTTTAAAAACAACAAAAGTTTGTTTGTTGCCATTGCAGGTACCATAATATGTTTTTTTAACCATTCTTCAACCATGTTTTTTCTCTACGTGTGTGAGATATACATTCGGCACCATTGCTAGAATATTAAATAGTGTTATTTCCGTTCTCAAATTTTTAAAAAGACGAAATACTTGGCTCCTTTCTGTTTTGGGGATTGTCATGGCATAGCACCGCGAACGTATAACAAACTTATATTTTCTTCACTTTTGTTTTATTTATTTTTATTCGCATTATTATACTTTGTAATTAATCTTTTATTCACAAATAATTTGATTTTTTCAAAACATATTAAGGTTTTCTTTCTAAAGTTAACTTCACCTCACGTCATGTGCAATTTAACTTTAATTGTAAAGCAGATTTAACTTTAATATCGCCATTTTTTAATGATCACTTTTATTTTTCGCCAAGTTCTTTTTTGATCGAAGAATAACATTTGATAATAATTTTAAATCAAATTGTTAAAATATTGTGTGTAAATTGTTTATATTCACATCATTTTCAATTTGAATTAAAATTTTATGAAAATGGTTTAAATATTGTGTTTGACGTCAAATGATAATTTCATTTATTTCGTGTTTGTTGGGTAGTTCATCATTAATTATGCCTAATACACTTTTACTGCAAAGTGCACTCGGTTAAAGACTTCCTAAATAACTATATTTATTAAAAAACAAAAACCAAACATTAACCATGAATAACAATAAATTTATGTGCAAAAGTAAAGTGCATATTTGGCAGGTGTTTAATTATTTTTAATACCAACAAAGTAACCTTAGTCAGGCGTTTTGTTCACAAGTGGCTGTTGTTAATACTTTTGAGGAAAAGGCTCCTTTTTTCAACAAAGAAAACTTGTAACATTTATTTTACAGCTTTATTTGTAACACTACATCGCAGCTGATGTGGAAATAGACTCTGAGGTATTAAATTGATAATGTTGGTGCCAATAAATTGTTGCCGACTGAAAAGTGTTACGGAAATTGTCAACCACAAAAGTATTTTACGTTTCATGGCAATAATATTGTGAAGGTGACTGAGTGAGTAACTTTGCAAAGACAATTGAATCCAGTAAAATGTTTAAATGCGCATAAAAAGTTCAGAAAAATACAAGATCTGGATTTAGTCAATATATAAATTTTAATATATAAATGTGAAATTCTACGTGCAATAAGAAAATATAGTTGAAATGTCCAAATTATTTACTGTTGAAGAATATGTTTTTAAATTATGAAAACTTCTTAATGTAGGGTTTTGCATATTAATTAATTCTTTTCAGATAAGTCTTTTTGCTATCCAAAACGAAAATGTTATAAAATAATTAACGAATATGTTATAAAATAATTATAAATTTATGTTTCAGATGCCCTATATCATATATTTCTTGTTTATTGTCCCGGAGGGTTTAAAATCCCACTATTAATTATACGTAAATAAATTTTTAGGCATCTTCATGGTAAAATTACTAAACAATTAAAAAAAGTCAAAACTTAAAATACCTTATAATTTCCTAAAAAAAATCCTAAAAGCATTAAAGCGAATTCCTGCATACAAAATTAAAAACGAAATAATACTTTATTTCATATTTATTTTCAGACAAAAGTTATTTAGTCACCATTTTTCTTAAATAGCAAACGAAGAAGAGTTTACAGTAAACGATGCTATTTTATTGAGATCATGGATTCTTAAAAAACTAAGCATTAAATAAAGAAAGAAAGAAAAAAAGTATACTTTTTCACAATTTAAGTTTTGCCTACTTACCTTTAGTGCGAGACGTACTTAAGAATTTATGTATAAATAACATTTAAAAGTACCTAAAACAATCAAAAATGCGATAACTTTCGCTAACCAATATGTTTCCATACGCGTGCGTTTGTAAAAGAGTAATGTAGAAACAACAACAACTCTACACAAGAAAGTTAAATACGATTTGCTTGCTTTGTGTAGAAGCAACAACAACACTACAAAAACATAAACACATTTTATTTAAATGTTTAAAAAGTAAAAAAAGAAGCAAAAATTCCCATATTCTGTTTTTTAAAACTATTTAGTTTTATTTTCAAAGTAGATAACATTTTCCAAATAGAAATATTACGAACAAATTATCGTGAATGCTGGTGGTGCCTTATAATTGAGAGTTCTTCTGTAAACAAAGGGTGGTTTACAACTACAGTGTTACAGTAAGTAAAAAATAATATTCTCTCTTGGTTCTTTGGGCTAATTATGCGTAATCATTGAATTCTGGAATAATGCACTGTTTGAGATAATATTTTATCTCACTTTTACTTAAGTTCATCCCATTTTCGGTTTACTTAAAGTACGGAGTAATTTAACAATCCGTGCTTTAATTAAACATTATGTTCTTGATTTAAGGAAATCCGTACTTTGAACTTAGGAACTAATGGATTGAATTTTCTTTTAAGTGTATGAATTGAAATGAAATCCTGCGGCTTTAAAATTGTTTAATTTTGTTACATTTTTTATGCGTTTTAAAGTAAAAGTTAAAGAAACGATTGATCAATTTGATAAAGTTAAAATTTTAGGATAGACAATTTTGAAATACTAAGTAAATACCTTGAAAATCAAAAAAAACTTTTATTCTGCTTTTAAGAAGAAACTTCCAGGATCTTGGAAAATTCTAAATGTTTCTGAAATTCCAAGAAGTAAAAAACTACGGGGAAAGCACCTAATCAATATACATATATCTATATGTTCCTTTTACTCCTCTGGAGAGCATAGGGCCTAATCCAAATTTTATTGAGAATTTAAGTAAATGATGGATTTCCCCTTTCATAAGACTTGGAGCTATTTACTCCTACTGCAAAAGCAGCTTTTGCTTAATAGCAGCATCCTCTAGCAGAACAAATTTTTCACAGATGACAAGAAGTTTTACTACTTTAAAGTATATGCTTAGCCTTTAATATCTAACCTTTTCTGAGATATCTGAGCACACCTTTAAAAAAGTATGCTCTGGGCCATGGGTTAAAAATTTGCTGGCCTGTGTACTTTATACATTGGTATATGATTTACTAGAAACAGAACTTTAAGAGAGAACTTTTATGGGTATCACCATGCACCCATTGGCTACTCAAAATCTTGCGTTACATCGCTAACCTATCCCTAATGTGTTCAATTTTTGAGTTTTACACTTAAAACGGAGGATTAACTAATCCTATGATTTCACAAATATTGTCTTTCCGTCCTACTGTGCGCTGTTATATACTTCTGCACGTAGCCTAGTAAATAAATACTACAGACAAATAAATAAATGTTGATAAACGTACATCCGTTGCAATATTCTATGGATTTTATTTCCCAGGTTAAGTAAAAAAATAAAGAAATAGACTACACATAGAAAACATACAATAAAAATTCAAACAGTTTTGCAATCAGACATGGCTTCTTTTAAGTTTGGTGAAAAAAAAAAAAAAAATAAATACAGTGAAATATTTTGAATTGAAAAATATATTTGAAAAGGGAAACGGAAATTTGCCAATCAATCAACGTACAAATTTGAAGATAAAAGATATAAAAAAACATTCACTAAACATTGAAAATGAAAAATTTTTTTCGATAAAAGTTTTTTTTTGTTGTGGGGAAATTAGCATCATTAAGAAAAGTTCTGCGGTGAGTCAGCATATTTTTTGGAAGTTTCTTTATCTCAAATAATTTGTTCAAACTGGCAAAGATTTTTTTTGAGAATGATTTAAATATAGAAAACAATGAATATTCGAGAAGAAAAAAAATAAGAATTGATTACAACTCGATTAAGTTTAAATAAAACCGGTTGAAATTGCTGATTAATAATAATAATACAAAGGTTTGCTTCGGATAGGAGTCAGATAATAAGAATTAGAATGGTGTGTCTATTTTCTAGCACAGCTTAAAACAATATCTGCAAACGAAAAAAAAACAAAAAAACTGAAACTGAATTTGGCATTTCGTTGTGAATTCTAAAAATATGTATGAAGAATATTTAACGACGTGAATGAAAACGCCTTAATTCAGTCGAATGTATCAGCAATTGACTTTTTTCTGGTCTTACAGTACAAGCAGTTTCCTTGAATCAGGCTATAAAATAGGATATTCAAAATTTTTTTTAATATGTAATAAAATAAAGTAAGAATTGAAATTTATTAATAATTATTCATTCTTGACTGACCGGGGAATCGAACCCACATTCACGGATGGGTTGATTTGACATGTTTCGATAGCAACCACACAATCTCTTCAGAAATCTTAGCCATTGAACACACACGGTTGGCAGAAAATAGTAAAATATCAATATTTAAACCAGATGGAATGTTTTTTACTTTGGTTAATCGGATTTTTTGTCCGTGTATGGTTATTTTGCCATGACTTAAAAAATTACACACAGTGTAATTGAACCATACCAATATTGTCATAATAAAAAGAAACGAAAACAATTTCCTAAATAATTTGTGTTGTATTCAAGATCAATTTTGGCCCTAAAAATTTAACCACCCTTTACAATTAAAACTATTAAGCGAATAAGAATTATAAACACCAGTTTTACTTGTAACAATATTAAAGTTTAAAAAAAACAGCAGCAATAAACAGTGGATTTATGTTTCTTACATTTCCCACTACAATTGGTTTGAATTCTCCCAACATTAATTGTAGTTGTAAGTTGGTTAAGCAAGAACAAAAAATAAATTTCAGTGTTTTTATCAAGAATAAAAATTGGGAATTAAGCACGACAAACAAAATCTTGTTAATTTGTATTCCCAAAAATTACTTTGATAATTGATAGTGGTAGCTATTGAAACATGTTAAATCAACCTGTTCGTGAACGTGGGTTCAATTCCCCGGTCAGTCAAGAAGGAGAAATTCTCAATAAATCTTAATTCATTTCATGTTGTGAAATTCCTTTCTTCATAAAAATAATTAAATTAAAATTAAATTTAGTGAACTTTTGTCTGATTAAAATATGAAAATTTGGATTTAAAATCATAAACAGTTCAATAAAATAACCACAATTAAATTAGGATTATTTTACTCGACTATACTTCCACGAGGTATGTTGGGAGACAATTCAGAATAAAGGAGATGTACTTATATATCTACATTTTTTAAGACAGAATAAAATAAATTGCGTTTAAAATATCTAAGGACACCTTTGGCTTTGTTGATAGTCTGCGATATATGCTCATTACAACACGGTTTATGATCAAGTAATACACCCAGAATGCCTTTACTCTTTCAAGTTGATGTTTATTTAGTGTATAGCTACAGAGTACTGGATTTCTTCGGTAGATTAAAATATGTTTACATTTTTTGGAGTTTAGATCCATCAAATTTATTTTACTAAAGAAGCATTTTCTTTCGACACTTTGAATATATGTTTTGATCAACGGACATCACTTTGTATTTTCATGCCGAGAACATCACGCATTCTGATTGATATATACAGATGAGAAACCTTGATTCGTCGCGTGTTTATGCGTCAGAACGCAACATTTGTTTTTGAACAGACGTGTCACTCATGTTCTACCTCATAGCACACAGAAAAAAATAACAAGAGTTATTAAGTAATTAATGAAAATTTTTAAAGTTTTCCAAATATATGTAACAATTTTCTTTATTAACATGTTTGTAAATTGTCATATTAACAATTTGTTTCAGTTAAAAAATAAATACATAAAATACATTTTATTTTGTGTCAAAAAAATTTTTTTTTTAAATATTTTGGGTTTTAATCACTAAAACGCTAAAAGATAGGCAGATTATTGAAAAACTGAATCAATCATAGGGGTAAGTAAAGTTGTGGTTAAAAAAATTAAGAGATTTTAATGGGTCTTTTGTTAATTTTAGTTTTCAAATACAAGTCTATAAGTGTGGCAAGATTCCCTTTTAATAAGATGAACATTATTGCGCATCGAGTTCTACGTCTGAATAAGTATGCTGGAATAAATATTAATGGTGTTTGTGATGTAGTTTTTCATTTATATTTTAATAAAAATTAATTTAAAAAATAATTTAGATGCATTTCATTCTTTCAAAAGGCAATAAGCTAGTTCTTAACAAAATATTTTATTAATAAGACAAATTCGTAATTTAAATTTTAATATAATTGTTAACAAAAACTTTATTCAATATTACAACTTCGTTGTTAAAAATATTTGTTGAATATCAACAATTTGAACTAACAAAAGTATTTTTTATATTTACAAATTTGGTTGCTGGTGCCTTTTTAATTAAAAAATTAATTGTATTGACGAATTTGGTATTCAATATGACAATTGATTTGTCGTAATTTTTTTCTGTGCACCAACAGCTGGTACGCTTGGACTATAGTCAAATGAATATTTATAGCAAAGGTTTCTGTCATCTGCAAAAGAGATGATAGGGTTGAAAGTTTGACAAAGGAGGTCATTTAGCAAAATATTAAATACAGTAGGAGAAGGAAGGGAGTCTTGCGGCACATTTTTAGCTTATATTGAGTGTATTCCACGTGTTTGTACAATTTGTTGGTGTATTCAGAAACATTCGGTGAGAACTGCGTGGAGCGGTTGCGGTATGTCTTTTTATTTATTTTGAGGCTGATAGATAAGTCATCCTATGATTATTGTACTTTAATAGCTAAGAAATCAATGAATGTTCAAACGTTGGCTTAGTTGAACTTAACTTAACTTTATTTGTAGTCTAAACTTAATAGCTGTAAAACATATATTATATATATATTATATGTTATATGTAGTGCAAAAAATAATAGTGTGATAGCACTACGATAAATGTTGTCAAATTCATATGGCTTGTATTATGGTAGTTTAAACGCCTAATTTTATGCGTTTAGAGATGGTTTAAATGTACCCTGAATTATAGATTTTATGGTTTAAACACATTTCAAACCAAAAAGAGAGTTTAACTTACACTGATTTATTAGCCCTAAGTGTTTTTTTTTAATTTTGCAGTTTTTTTTTTAAAGTATCTAAGAAAAAACCATCGATTATGATGGCTGTTTTATAACATATGGAATATCATTAATATTTATGAAAAAAAATTTAATGCACACCCAGAAAAGATCTAAAATTTTCCTTATCGCCAAATTCATACCAAATTCCTAGAAACAAGCAAAAAATTTGTTGTTTTTACTCCTATTACCAAAATGATTATGTATATAGATTACTAAAAATTGTAAAAATTTTTTTCAAGAAATTATATTTTTCATTTTAATTAAAAAAATTATCAAAAAATATTGCCATTTCAAACAATGCGTTTTCAGTTATATTTCTATTTAAGCTTATAAGACCTAATGAAATATAACTGAAAATTAATAATTAATTGGCCAAACAAATAAATACGAAAGCGTTAATTAATTTAATTAAATACAGACCAGGTTTTGACAAATCCCAATTTGTTGTTTAATTAATATTTTAATTAACAATTTATTTCAAAACAACTACAATGTAAATTAAATCAAAATTACTCACATTAATTAAATTGAAATACTTTTTAAACAATTTTTTTAATTGATAAAAAACTTATAATTTTTTCTGTGTAGTGAAGTTGTTTTATTATAAATTCAACTTAAAAAAAAATAATTTATCTGTTAAAGTTTTGTTTCTGTGAGACCATGCGAGGGTATATGTTACAAAAATTGGCGAAACTAAAGAAACTAAATAAATAAAGCATATGAAAAAGAATTTGTTGGAAATTGTGGTTAAAAATCGTTTCATTTCAAAAAAAAAAAAAACTAGATCAAATATCACGACTTTTTAACAGCGGGTAGATACAAATATTATGTGTCGAATTTTGCAAAAGAGTAAAAAAAAATTTTTTGATTTAATACCCTTTAAAATATTGTTCAATGTTACAGACGGAATGACAAACTTAGTATATCCACTTGGTTGTAAGGGTAAAACTAGCTAAATTTTGCTTAAACATATGATTTCCTTCTCTCAACTGAACTGCAGATTAATGCGTATGTCTGCATTTTACCATTTTTTTTTTAGTTTTTTCCATAAGTTAACCCTTTATACAGTATCTGTTTTCAATTTTCAAGTAGATTTATTACCAAAAGAAAATACTTTCTTCTCTCTCTCTCTCTCTTAATTTTTCTTATTTATCCAAATAAATTCTCTCCATATTTTTACATTCCACCATGAAATAAGAAGTACACAAGTAACTTAAAATGTATGTGGAGGTTATTTAGTTTAAAGTTCATAATCTCATGGAAAGATACATTTTTGTACTTTTGCAGCACAGCAAAAAACATATTATATATATATATATGTATATGTATATTAAAAATATAAGATGTTTCATTTATCTGTATCAATTTATTTGCAGTTAAATAAATTTTTCAAAATAGAAAAAAATCAAAGCATTTTCTAAAGAATTTTGTTGCTGAAAAAAATGTTTATATAGAAATAAACATACGAGTTTATCTATTTTAAAAAAACATTTTCAACAATTTTTATGCTGGATGGCTTCTCTTAAATCAATAAGTCTTTTATATTTGTAGCAATCATACATATTACAAAATCTATAAAGTTTGTACAATAAATATTTATTTCCAATTTATTTGTAAAACTTTAAAGTTAAATTCGGTGAAAAAAGAAATCCATTTGTGATTCTTATTATGCTTAAGAATGAAAATGGGGATTATATTTAAAAATGGAAAAACTATATTTTATTGTAATCTTTATAAGCCGCAGCAAATATTGCTATAATCTGGCAATTTTTAAAAATAAAGTTCTTACGATAAATTAGTCAGAATACTAAATTCGGCTTTAACGTTTATTAGTAGTATGAAAAAGGGTTTTTTATTTTTTAAATAAATTTTAATGGTTTAAAAATATTGTTGTTGCTTTGTAAACAAAAAGTGTCTTAAATTAATAGAACTTTGCTTGCTATGTTTATTGTTCTGTCGAAACTCATCAGAAGAGACATGCGCTGAGCGGATGAGCCGAGCCGCATCAGTTTTTGTAAGCCGTCGCCATTGATGGTATAATATTATCCGGCTAACAACCGAATTTAACCTGCGGCTAAAAATTTTTGCAACATATCACTTGCGGCGTCAAATAAGATCGGCTTAGAATTTTCTGTTTGGTAAATAAACAAAAAAAAAATTTATTTGTGATTTACGTCTGATAAATGGAAAATAGTCTAATTTAGTAATCTAATTCATGGATTAGAACTAAAAAATATTTTTATTTTATATAAATATTAATTTTTTATCAAAAAGTAATTTCAATTTTTGGGAATACAAAATTTAAATTTTCAAAAGATTTTGTTATTCGTGCTTAATTCCCAGTTTTTATTATTGATAAAAACACTTGAAATTTATTGTTGATGGGATAAGCTATTCCCATGCGCATTTCACTGGTTGCTTAGGCCAGATCATCAGGAAACTTCATCCATAAAGATTTTAGAAAAACTAAAGATATTAAACCAAATAAAACTGTTAAACGTATAAGAATTATATCAACAGTTCTACTTGTAATAATATCAAAGTTTAAACAAAACAACATCAACAATAAACAGTGGGTTCATCTCATCTTACATTCCCCACTACAATTAGTTGAAATTCTCTCAACTTTTGAAATTAAAAATTTTGTATTCCCAAAAATTGAAATTATTTTTTGATAATAAACAGGCGGGTGCACGGCCTAAAAAACACTTAATTGACAACATCTTTTGTAAGTTGTTGTTGTTTTTATTTTGTTTTTCTTAACCTACTTACAACTACAATTAATGTTGAGAGAATTTCAACTTATTGTAGCGGGGAATGTAAGATGAGATGAAGCCACTGTTTATTGTTGTTGATCCTTATCCAATCAACACAACTAAAAATTTAAATTTTTTATTGAAAATTTTAACGTGGATGTTTTTGCTAATTATATTGCAGCATTCTTTTTTTCCGATGATTACCATTTTGGAACAAAATTGTCTTAAAGATATGGGTTTAAAAATAAAAAAAAAAAAAAAATGTTTTTCCAATCTTAAGGCATGCAACTCAGTTACTTTTTGTCCGATAAACACAGTGTAGATATCGGCTAAAGGTATCTTTGTAACAGTGTGAAATTTGCGTGATTAAAAAAAATCAGTACTCAAGATTTTTGGAAACAGCCTTATGAACTAAAAAAAACTGGGTTTACGCGTATATTTCGAAAAAGACTCTTGAGAAAACTTAATGAATGCCATATTCGTGTTCAGCAGCGCCGATTTATCTTAGAAAGCATCTCTTTTTTGAGGGTATGGCAAAAAGTTAAAAATTTGTGAACAGGTGTAATCAATGAAAAATTAACAATTTTTTGTGTACGATAACAATATAGTGTTACAATAAACATGGTGTAGTTGCGGTAACCATAAAATTGTCCGATTACCGACGTTTAAGTTATTTAAATTATGCTATTGAATAAAATTTTATGATTAAAGAACTTTTCTTATAAGCTTTAATTTTATATTTTCCTTAAGGTAGATACAGTCGAAGTACAAATATTTTGTATATAAAAAAATATCAAAACAATATTTATGTATGAAGCTTCTCTATTTTGTAGTTACATTTATTTGTTATAATGAATAATACATGTTTAAAATATTTCAGTTTTATATGATACCAAACACCTATAAATCATACGAAAGTGTCAAAAAGGTGTGTTGGCAGTAAAACATTAATCTTCTTGTAGTAACTTCAATGCTTTTTAAAAATTTTCTTCACTTTTTTTTATACGCAAAGAATACTTTTTACAGTCAGTTTTTTTCTTATATTGAAAATATTTTTACTAACGGTAAAGACTCTTACAGATACTTACTTATGTGTTTGTTGTAAAAAAAAAAAAAATATGAAATTTGCAAAGCAAAAAACAAAAAAGGAAAATAGAATAAAAAGACTGTTTGCATATGCAAATAAAATGGAAACAAGAAAGATTTTCTTCTCATATACATACTCGACAATATTTTGACAGCAAATATTATTCTTCTCTTGGTCTCAGCTGTTGATATTTCAAATGCTAATGGGAAATTGAACTGTAAAATTGAAACGGTAAAAGAGTGAAAGGAAGGGTAAAAAAAGAGTAAAAAGTCATGGGCAATAACAAGGTGGGAGTATTCCATCAGCTGATTGAGGTGCCTTTGCATAGAAATGTGAAAAATTTAATAAATAAATAAAATTTTAAGTTTCATATTTATTTGCCAATCGGCTATTTTGGCAGATATGATCGAGATACCCGTCACAATTTTTAAGATATTACAACAAAATTTGACACAAATGATACTTAGAGGCGCACAATAGAAAAATATATTCCTTCAAAGAGTGAAATATATCAAAATAAATGGTGGAGTTTTGTTTAGGCCCTCTGCTTCACCGAGATCCAAAGGTCTTAAGAATATGATTATTTATTTGTAAAGAATGGTCAACAATTTCACAAATGTTTTTGGTTACACAGAGATAAAAAACTCGAACTAAATTTAAGTTTTATCCATTTTTAGTATTAGTCGTAGTTAAAAATTTAAGTACAAATTAAGTACAACAAGTACTTTAAACAATCCAAAATGAGATAACTTTCGAAAAGCATTGTATTCTTTATGCGTGCATACGCGGTTTTTATAAAAGCTTGTTGTAGAAATAAGCTAAAGCTTCATTCAAAGTAGGACCAACAAATTAATTTTTTCTTCTATCTTATTTCTTCCCAAAGTATTTCATATATTTTCCTTTAATTTTTACAACAAAAATGTAACTAAAGTATTTTAAAAAAATTTAGTCAACTGCTACTTCAGCAACAATTTGTATGAAATTGAAAATGACGTTTATAATTATTTTATTTACACAGGGTCTCCACGTTAAATAAGATATAAGATTTTTATATCAGCAAACGTCAAATTCAATAGCAGAGAGTATTATCTCACGTGTAGACTCTCAAATAGTGTTAAAATTAATATTATAATAAATATTATGAGACAGTTGTTATGAGAAATCTTATAACAACCATCTTATAAGATGAGCTGTCAAAAATACACATCCATACATACATATAAAATAATAAGAAGACACATTCATTAAAATGTTTAGTTTTTTTAGTGCAAATAGTGAAAATCTTGTGATAAGTGTTTAAAAAAACAACATTTTTAACTAACAAAATAGAAAAAACTAAAAAAAATAATAAAAACGACACAAGTTTACTGTACGAGAATCATTCGATTATGAAATCTTATAACATACGTGTTCTCCTTGTTTAAAATTAAGATTAACATGAAGAAATTTGTTCTCTCATTCTGCCGACGTTCTCTCACATATTATTTCAGATATTATCTCCGGTGAAGACCCCATGTTAGTTTTTAATGAAAATTTTAGCAAACTGTTTTAATTTTTAATAGTAAATATGTAAGTGATATTAGCTGCGTTTGTTTACCCCAAAATTCGTACAAATTTATACTGGATTTTACTGAAATGCGTTCGCCTACACATAAATTTGTAAAATTTTCATATAACTCTCCTACTGGATTGTACTGAGATTTTACTGGAAAAGTAAACGAACGGACAAATTGCTGTGGGCAAAATTTCTTAAAGTAAAATGTATGATTTTGTGAAAAAAAACTGTTGCTGTATTTTGAACACCAGTAAAAATGTTGCTGCCATTGAGAACGAATCGCAAAAGTCTCTAATTTTATTTGTTGTTAATATTATTTAGTTAAATATATCAAATTTTCATTGTAGAATCATTATCAAAACCATATTGGGAATGCTGCTAGTGTCTTATGATTGGGAGATCTGCTGTAAACAAATGGGGAAATACTACAAATATAAAAGGGGTAAGGGGTAAGGAGACAATAATATTCTCTCTTTCTGGTTTTCTGGGGTGGAAATGCCAATCACACTTTCGGATTATTTTGAGCTCGAATTTGGGATAAAAACCAACTTAGGATTTTAAAAATCCAGCAAAATTTAAGATTTGTATCTCACTTTTGCTTAAGTCAATCCCCTTTTCGTATTTTTTTAAGTACAGGCCACCTTAAAAACCATACTTAAATCCAGAGTTCTGTACATCGTGCAAAGAGTTAAGAACTTAGGGATAGTGTTCAACAACAACTTAATCTGGTCAAGCCACATAAATACTCTCGTAGTTCGGACGTATGTCAAACTTCGAACGCTGTGGTCCACACAACACTTCACGCCACTAAGAATAAGGCAGCTTCTTGCAAAGGCTTATCTGATTCCTAGTCTTACTTACGGTTGAGAACCTTTCGCTAAATGTGATTCCATCAGTAGGAAAAAATTAGAAGTTTTGTACAACAACATTATAAGATATGTTTACGGATTAAAGAAGAGTGATGGAGTCTCTGCATTTTCAAAAAACCTTTATGGAGTATCTTTCGAAAACCTTCTTAAAATTAGAGTCCTTATTTTTCTGCACAAAGTTGTATATACGAAAAAACCACAATACATTTATAATTTTTGCTGGATCCACCAGGGGTAAGAACATGATTATACCTAGATTTAAATGTTTTGTGTTGGAATGGCAATTTTTTATAAACGCCGTTCGTCTTTGGAATGGTGTGCCAAACTACCAACAAACAAATAGCAACGCAAATCTTTTTAGGAAATTTTAATTTAAAAATTTCGCTTAGCTTAAACTTAAAATGTTCGTGTTAAATTTATTAAATGCTTTTATATCTGTATTTTTTGTTTAATTTTTTTATATATTGTAATAAATTTTTTATTTTTTTTAATATAACTTGTAATATTACTTTTATTATATTTATTCTTTTTTTATTTCAATGTTAAATTAAAATCTTTTATATGGTAAGCCTTATAAACCAATATAATCCTGTACTTTAATTATAAGACTTGTTCTTGTTGTGCAGGAAATCGATAAATAAATAAATAAAATTATTTAAGGAAAACCGTACTAACCATACTATTCACACCTCTTAAGCTTGATTTAAGTACGGTTGGATTGATTTTTCTTTTCAGTGTAACTCGTGAAATGTATGTGATCATGGTCATTTAACTCTTATGTTATTAACAAAAAATAGAAATAAATAAATAAATTACTAATCTTGTATGACAAATCTCATAGAAAACATTAATTTTCGCAAACAAATTTACACTGATTACATATATTTACAACTGTTGTATGTATTTTAGAATATCCATTTTATTTTAGAATTTCAACAATAACAAATTGAAATGGAGTTATAATTTTGCTACTGTGGGCAAAATATTTTCATTTTACTTTTGTATCCACTCACTGAAATTTATTCGGTCTACTTATTTTTCATTTAGATTTAACGAAAAGTTCATTTAATTTTTTCTGTCAAAAATTCAATACCAAGTTTCGTAAAAACAAATGAATTTTCAGTTATTTTATTAAATTAAGTATTTTCGTTTACTCCACAAAAGAGCCGACCACGACAGACACCTGACCGCTTATGTTTCTAAACAGAGAGAAGGAGAATATTATTATTTTCTTACCCGGTTACACACCTTTGTTTTACTTATGTTGTTCTGACCCCGTAGTTTACAGAAGAACTCTCAATTATAAGACACCAGCAGACGATATGTTTTCGCAATTATTTAACTTTAAAATTTTGATGCATTTAACTAAATAATTTTAATAAATAGATAATGGGAATTTTTTGCACAAAACAACTAAATCGTTTTTTATAGATAACTAAAAATTTATTAATTTATAGTAAAATTCTTCTCGTTATTTTAAATTAAAGGTTGTTTTACACAATCACACAAGTCTGGCATATTTTTATAAAAATGCTTTCCTGAACTAATTATTTTTTGAAAATGTTCAAAAAACAATAACAACTTATCATGACTTAAGACTTGTGTGATATTTTTAAGTAGTATTAAAACGGGACTTAGGAAACACGAATGTTCAGGCGGTAAACCAAGGGTAGCATCGTGCCAATTCGCTTACATCATATCTCCTAAACTAATAGAAGTACAAAAAAAAGTTTTATACTTAAAGTTTCCTTTAAAATAAATAAGCGGACAGGTATTAGGTATTCTTTGAAATGGATAAATCATTTTTTTGGAATTCTTTAGTCGCCCCATTTTTCTTTAAAACCAATAAACATAGGAATCAAAATTTTTTATATCACATTCGTAACTTATCTAAAAAATATAAATATATATGAGAAGGTGAGTTGCAAAACTCGTTCGTTACAAAATTAAATATTCGAGATGACAATTGGTTCAAACAGTTCTTTAGGCGCTTTTCATGGATGCGTGCCCTCTTCCATGTTTTTTCAAAGGACATGCATTGATGCAATCAGAATATTTCTTCTCATAAAGCGCCAAAAGAACCGTGAGAATCATTTGCCATCTCATATTTTTAATTTTGTAACGAACGAGTTTTGCAACTCACCTTCTTATACTACTTTTTCCAAATTCGAACGATTAGGGAGTAAAAATCGTACCTACTTTTGGTACTTTCTTAATGGCACACTTTTACCTCAGTGTATAACTTAACAAGCAGAATTGCAGCATTTGGGCAAATGAGAATCGACGGGTGCCTGTTTGGTGCGGTTTATGCGCTGGCGGTTACCTCACGTTATGGCGATGTAAGTTGGCCGTCACAATCAATTTGACACGGTTGGACTTCTTTCTGTGGGGATATTTAAAAAGAAAAAGTATGCGTCAATAAGCTATTAATAATTTTCAGGCGCTTAAGAATAAGATAATTCGGCACATTCACGACATTTTATCTGAATTATGTTTCAGAGTCATTGAAAATATGGACCATCTGACAGTGGTAAGTCACCGGAGTCGTAGCAAGAATTTGGCCGATTTTGAATCACACATAATTTAAACACAACCGCGAATAACGTTGTAAAAAGCACTTTTTGCATCATTATTTTTTTTTTTTTTGCAAATTATGGTAAACAATTTTGGATCTAGGAGTTTTGTTGGACGCTAAGTTGAACTTTATTAAGCATATTTCCATAACTGCTAATAAAGCACGGTGTATTCTTGGTTTTATCAAACGATGGGCTAAAGAATTTAAAGACCCATATGTCACAAAGCAACCTTATGTTTCCCTCGTGAGACCTGTCCTAGAATATGCATCTATAGTTTGGGATCCTATATATTTGATTCACAACAATTATATTGAATCTGTACAAAAGCAATTTTTGTTATTCTGCCTTCGTGGTCTACAGTGGAACCCATTAGATCTTCCGTCATACACTAGCCGTCTTGGTCTTATCAAACTTCCAACTCTTAAAAGCCGAAGGACTATGTTGAATGTGTCGTTTATATTAAATTTAATTAATGGTTCTGATTTCCTGCTCGATAACATTTCATTTAATGTTTCTCATCGTCCATCTCGACACTTCGAATTGCTATCAATTAAATACTTTAGGACAAATTACGCAAATGCTGATCCATTTAGAAGGATGTGCAGTCAATTTAATAAATTTGTAAAGTTGTAGATTTT
This sequence comes from Pollenia labialis, assembly GCA_949318255.1. Lineage (NCBI taxonomy): Eukaryota > Metazoa > Arthropoda > Insecta > Diptera > Polleniidae > Pollenia > Pollenia labialis. The sequence continues at coordinate 126,041,752 of OX439141.1, forward strand.
TCTTTAAATGCAAATGTGATAGAACGTAAAATTATCGTCTTATTAAACAATCAATAATTTTGTATTTTATTTTTATTAACAAGAAAATGTTATTATATTGTCTAACTGGCTGTAAGGATATGATATCCATAGACAAATTTGTAAATAAATAAATAAACTACTCTCTTACATTGTTTTAACTTCATATTATCCAAAAGTATGCACCTTAACCTCTTCAAAATGCAATACAAAGAGTCAGCCAATGAAACACCGTTGAAAATTACTAAAAAACTATACAATCTAATGGCTTTGTAAATTGTAATAACGTTTTAAAAGCCGCTTATGTAGTGGAAAAACGTTAAAAATAACATCGGTATTGTGGATATGAAAAGGTTTTCCACTAAAAAAAAAGTTATAAACTGCAAATTTGCATGCTATTTTATATTAAAATTTCTTAATATTTTGCATACAAGTTTCTATTATCATTAATTTGGATAATTTAAAAAAAAAATTAAAAATAAGTTGTCCTGTCCTGCCTTTAAAAACGTTTTTTGGTTTCCTGAAAAATAATTATTTTGTCACTTACAACGTTATTCGAGGCTATGCTTCAATTATCTTTCTATTACAATAAAAAATATTTAGATACATTTTTGAATACTTTTTATTTTATATACAATTACATCGTGTGTTTTAATTGGAGCAAAATCAAAAAGGGTGAAGGGAACTGTTCCAAAAAGGGGAAATACGGGATGCTAAATTTCATTTTTTTACTTTTCCATTTTACATGCTGTACTTTCGATCTTCTATTATATTAAATTTATAAAAATAAAATCATGGCTCAGGTTCCTGAGTGATTAAGATGTTACAAGATGACAACTGTTAGTGATCTTTTGTTAGAACCTAGAAAAATTAACTTGGTGATATAAATATGTCGCCGACAGAAAGGAAAATGCTTACAAAGACAAACTTAAGTATAAGGTGTAACATCTTGGATATTTATTGAAATTATTTTATTAACATTTAATTTTAACCTCTATTGAAATTTTTAAATGCACGATAATCCTCGAAGAAAACTTTACTAAAACTGAGCATATATACATACAACAATATTCGACGTTACCTGCTTCTCCATATTGCCACAGATCTATTATTCGCGTACATTGTTCAAGAAGTACACTCACTACCTTGAACCCGTTCGTATATCTAGTTTCATGCCAAACGGTCTAGCCATTTCCAAGTTCTTTATTTACTTTATAAAAATTTTGACTCTACAAACCCTATATGTTTTCATGAATCAGGAATGAGAATGGTCTATACTTCAAGAAGAAATAAATGTTTCTTACTCCTGCGAATATTGTCTCAATTATGAACACAATACTATAATAAAAGGAACGAATTGTGATGGTGAAAACAAGACATATCATTTTATTGGTAATAAAGTGTTTAAAGTGTAGTTACTCCAAAGGAAATGTTATTGACACAATACTTATCATGTAACTGGATTTTGTACGGCCTAATACCATCTGCTTTTATTTTTGTATACCAAAGAGATCCATCATTTAAATATGGTTCATTCGGGATATATTTGAGACAGAAATGTGTCCATTTGGGTTATTTGAATGACCTGTTACTAAGTGTCATAAAGGTGCCTAGGACATCGCCATGTTAAAGAGAGAAGTCCTCTTCATAGAAAGTGTAAGAACTATAACCGGTCCCGACCACTTAAAAGGTGCCACGTGACAACTTTGGTGTTAGTTCCCTTTCCCCTAGGGAACTAATATTTCTTTATATGGTACACTTTTTAAAAATAATTGCAATAAAAATTTTTTTTAAAGAAAAGTATCTTTATCAGTTTTGTGCATATTTCGTTTCTGTTATTTCCTCAAATTTAAGTTGCATATAACCATTGTAATCTTTTCATAAAATCAACAACAAATTTTAATTAAAACTCAATTGAAATCGAAAATTTTCTATATAAATGCATCTTTTTTTGTGTGCCAATTTGTTGGTTTTAATTTTTTTTTTATTTTTCCTTATCAACAAACATTTTTGCATGTTACCAAAAAAAAAAAAAAATCATATTCGAACTTATTATAAACTTGAATGCATATTCAATTGTTTGCTACTCTAAAAAATATTTTGTTGGTATATGAAAATAGTATTGAATAAGAGAAATAATATTGAAATGTTACATTTGTTCTCATACAAATACAACGGACAAATGGATTGCTTGTTGGCCCATAAGATGATCTATATTTACATTCATGCAATGTGGTTTTAATAAAAACTCTTCATGTAACAATACTTGTATGCATTAAAATCTACATTTCAATTATTATGTAAATATTTAAAGTTTTTGATGAATAAATGGTAAAATAGAAAAAAAACAATACTTTGTATAATTATACTTTTAAACCGAAACTGACATGCAAGGTATAATTGATAATAATTGTTATAAAAGAAATTAAGGAACATTTCGTAAAAAATTACATGTATAATTTTAATCAGGAACGTAACAGTTAATTTAAAAGAAGGAACAATTAAATTTTCATAAGTAATTAATGGCTGGCCTAACTAGTTTAGACATTAAAATATATTAGAGTTCATATATATTATATATTTGATACAATCTATTTTTTTAACTTTGGATTATAAAAGTGTTGCGAGAAGGCTGATTAATACAGCGTGCAAGGAAAATTCCTTTTGGATCCGTCCCACCTTTGGGTTTGCTGTTGTGTATGGTGCAATTTGCTCAATTGAGAAAAGCTGCCAAATACATCAATAATAATATAATTAAAAAACATTATTTGTTAAAAAAACCAATTAAAATAAATGCAAACCAATTTAAAATTTTTCACAAAAATAAAACATTTTTTAAATAAAAATTTAGGCTTCGTAAATATCAATTTAAATAGGCGCAGTAATATTCCTAGTGTACTCGTAAGATTATTTTTTTTTTATTTTATACAAAAATAACTTAAATTGAAATAATTAAAATCACCAATAAAAAGTTTTGGTATAACTAAATTGTTAAATCAAAAGCTTCAACTAAGTTGTTGAGCTAAAATCTACTTGAAATGCATAAAAAAAACTGCGGCTTTAAATAAAAAATAACTAAAATTTAAGTTCCACAAAACTTCATCTTCTAATGACCCAGTATGTAGTGGATACGAAAAAATTCATTGCAAATATTTTCCACACAATTCATTCCATAGTGATATTTTTAATTTTTTCCACAGCTGAAATCATTTTTTTTTTTTTTTGGTACAGCAGCAAAAGTGTATGAGGGACCACTTATAGTATTGATTTCGAAGTTTAATACATATTGAAGTAAATTGTTCAAAAAACAATTCAACTATTGCCGTTGTCATCATCAACATCGCCATCATCATTACAACCGTCATCTTCATCGATGGTATTGTGCATATTTGACAAACGTTTTAACTATAAAAATAGTTTTTTTTTAGCTTAACAAATAGATGATATTGTGCTATTTGTAGTATTTTGAATATATGTAAATAGTAGTCGTAACACCGATAAGCGGGAATAAACCAATTGAATAAAAAAAAATTTAAGTTCTATATACGCATTCAACCCCTTATACAGATACTTATCGCGGCAAATGATGGTATACTAGATTTGTCATTCCATTGAATTTTTTTAATATTCATCTTAGAACCTACTAAATATTATATTCTGGGTCCTTGAGTAATTCTAAGTTTATTAAGCCATGTCCGTCTGTCTGTCTGTCCAAGCGTTCGACGCGCACTTTCAAACGACTCAACAGAAAAGAACAATTTTGATGTAAAATGTATCTAGTTATCCTGAGGCAGATTTGATTGAAATTTAGCTTTACAGGCCTAAATGTGGAATAACCAAAATTGATATTTCTTTTAAAAACAACTTACATAAATTAACGAGGAATTGTCATTAAATTTGACCGAAATTCGTTTTAACAACTCGTAATAATAAATTCAAAATTTTAGAAAACATTATGTACGCGTTAAACAGCAAAAAATATTCTACAAAATTTCTCTTTGTCATAGTTTCATAAGACTCAAATAGTACCACCAAATTTCATTAAGACTGGCCCATAATCTACGATAAGCTCCATATAAAGCCCACTCTGTGAAATCATTTTTATCAGCGAAGGCCGGATAGAGAACATTGAATAAAAGAGAGTTAATAATTTGCTTACTCTTAGAGACATTTTTTGAAAGTTTTTCCAACTGTATGCAAATATGCAAAAAAAGGAATTCAGTAAAAAAGTTATGACATATAATCCATCAAGTTTTCAATAATGGTAAAAAAATAAATATCTTACATATATTCACCATAAATCGAAATCAATGTCAATTTTTTTGAATGACAATGTTGGAATTAACAAAAATATATTAAATACGAATACGAAAGAAAGAAATACCTTTACAAAAGAAATTTTAAAACGAGCTGAAAAAAACATTCGTAAACAAAGTTTTATCTCACCCCAATTAATATTTTACCAGTGTACCACAACAAAAGTGCATAATTTGCCCAAATACTAAAAACAACACATGTTTTGATTTTCCATTCAAAATGCATTGATAAAGTTCTGGCCAGACTAATGCGTAAGATGAAGGGTTAAGCACCTGAAAAAAGTTTATGTTTTGCTCTCTTTGGAATTTGTATTTAGGGTTGCCTTTGGTACTTTTTATTAATGAAAAAATTAATGCAAGAAGTTCAATTTATGGGCAGTAGTAAATAAGCGAAAATACCATCACACAAACACGAGCATGTGGTCTACGGTAAATTATTTTACATTTTTTTATTTCAATGTGAAAATTGTCGTTTCTCTTTGTTTTGACTTCTAGGAAATTTTTTGTTTGCTTATTTTCTCTATTTTAAACCACATTCTTGTAAGCTAAAAATTAGTATAATAAAACAAGTGTCTGTTTTGTGGGTTTTAAGGGAAATTTTTGCATTTCTAGCAGCTCTGGCAAAAAAAAGCACGATGAGAAAATTTAAAAACCGGAAAAACTTCGTAATTCAGGCAAACCAGCGCCCACCACTGATTTAAATACGCTTAAAACCCTAACAATAATATGTGGCTAGAAATTAAACCTTGAAACTAAATGAAATAAAACGGAAAAAAATTTAGAAAATTAAATTCTCAAAAATTTGCATTTCCGTATTAAAATTTGGCCTAATTTATGTTTTTTTAATAACCGAAATTGCTCTACCGAAGTAAAATATACAAATGGACCAATATAAAATCCCCCCCTGCAAATCACTGAAAATTACCAACAACAGAACTAAATCATATTATTTTTTTAAAATCTGTTCAATTTTAGAAATTTAGATACGAGCATTTAATGCGCTACTTCGTTAGCTTCTCCTGTTCTTTCGTGGATATATTAATATGTCAAGGTTTATGTTTCTAGGTTTTAGCAAAAAAGTACCAACATTTTTTTCCTATAGGTTTTCATTCAGTCAGGACCTTGCACCTATAATTTTATGTTTCTTAATTTAAAATGAATGTTCCCAACACCCAATTTCACCAAGTTCAGTTAAAACTAACTATTAATTTAACTTCCAGTCAACAATATGTTTTGACAGTTACTAGTGACAGTTAATTATAGCTGAATTAACCCCCAATTCAGTTATAATTAACTGTCAAATAATATAGAAAATTAAAAATTAAATGAAATGAAATGAAGAAAGGAAAAGGAAAAGAAAGAAATTAAATTTCCAGTATTTCCCCTTTTTGATACTTTTTTTCTCCTAATTGAAGTATCAAAAATTTCAATATCGTAGTGGGAGCCCATAATTTAATACGTATAGTATATGTCAATTGCAAAAACGTAGTATAAGAATTTTTATTTTTAAGATAAGTTATTTTGTTTAAGATAAGTTTTTTTGAATCAGTCATACAATAACTTTACAATATTATGTGCAGAAAATATTGCGGGTCTACTTTTCATTAAGATTGGTTCATAATTTAAGATCTCATATAAATTCCACTCCTAATATTCGAGCTCTCGGTGGACGGTGTTAGCGATTCAACACAGCAGAATATAGCACTGTTACTTGTTTTAATGTTTTCTTCAATAGTCATTCAAATGTGTATCTATGTTTTTATGTGTGTGTGTAAATTTATGTGCTGATGGTATTATCTAGGTCTTTACTAAAATGCTGCATATGCTTCATGCTCTATTTATTTGTTTTTCTGTGCGAGCGTTAACTTCAAAAATATTCTGGAAATATTGAGTTTTGAATGGTAAATTTTTAAATATAGTTTTTTTTTGTAAAAAAAAGGCTTTTTATTAGTTTTTAAAAGAAAATTTTAAAAAGTATACAACTTCTGCTAGATTCTGAACTGAACCTTTAAAAGAAGAAGGAACAATTCAACAATACATTAAGCAATTGATTATAGGATACTCTTTTTAATCCCATAGTAATTTCTTTTCGATTTATTATTCAATTTCCTTTAGTTAATTAATGAATTAGTATGTTTCTTATTGCAGATTTTGGAAAAAATACATTTTGGTAAGTTCAAACTAAGTTCGTCTGTTTAATTTTAAAAGTAAATAAAGGTTAAAGGTCTTAAGTTTCTTTGACATAAAAAAATATTTTTTCTTAAGTTTTGCAACAAATTCACTGTCAAAATAGTTCACTAATGGCTCTGCAAAAAAAGGAGATAAAAAACAAGTAAGAAACAAAATATCGAGATCGCATGGCTATATGAATAGAGATCTATCTATGTTTTAAATTGCATTTAAATCGGTTTGATAGTTTCTGAGAGACAAATACCTCCCTCCATCTCACCTCGTGGTCTTATTTTTTTTAAATACATAGCTTATGTGTTCGTACAAATATGGATCTATCTACATTTTAAATTTCGTTAAAATCGGTTTGATAGTTTCTGAGCGGCAGAAATTGCCCCCTATCTCCCCTCGTGGTACTACGATTTGGCTCATTGGTCCTTGTGCCAATAAGAATCTATGTGCCAAATTTTATTAAATTATCTCCAATACTTTGCGCACAAGGTTTCATGAACAGCCAGCCAGCCAGCCAGCCGGACGGACATCGTTAGATCAACTCAGAAAGTGATTCTGAGTCGATCGGTATACTTGAAGGTGGGTCTAGGAACAATATTTGATGGTGTTACACACTTCAGCACAAATGCATAATACCCTCTCCACTATTGTGGTGTGGGTATAAAAAAATAATGGACTTATTTACACAGAGCTGGCACACATTCGGATCTAAATGGTTTAAATTCCGTAATTGTTTTGCCAATGAAATTTTTTTAATCTTCTTTATAGGCTTTTACACTGATCTAACATTAAACCATCAAAGATGTTAAAAAGTGAACATTTTTTTTTGGAAAAAAAAACATTTTTTTCTAAATTGTCGAAATTTGGAAATGTATTTGAAATTCAATTTCTTCAAAAATTTTTAAAACTTAAACAAAAAAAAATTTTTTTTTGAGAATCAAATACTAAATTACTTTTAATTTTGATCGGAATTGAATTCTGTGTCGGGCAGAATAATAAAATTTTATTTTTAATTTCACATTTCATTAATTATTTTTTAAATTTTCCAACATCAGAGTGCAGTGTTGCAAAACACTGAATATATTCTTAATAAAGTTGGAAAAATTGAAGGAATTTATTTAATAAATGCTAATAGAAATGAAATCGTAAAGATCTAAAAGTATGGAATTACAAAGAAAAAACGGAAAAAGCATTGGCTTTATTTATGGGAAAACAAGTTTTCTGTTATTGAATTTTGCGCTAAAATTTTAAGTTGCACTCAAAGCAGTGACGAACAAAACAGTTGCAATAAACTGATAAGTGGACAATTTTTAAACATCAAATTCGCTAATGTTTATTAAGGCAGCTCAATTTTTAATTCATAACTCAACATCAACCAAATGATTGCAACAATTTTTAGTTATCATGTGAGTTTAAACTGAAAAATTAGTGCACTTCCCCCCATCTATGATAACATTTATAGGAAATGATAGCGATTTTGGATACTGAAATTTGTACGATCCAAGCGCCAACTTCTATGCAAAACATAAATTATGATCTTCAAAATAAAAATTAATTTGTCTTAAGTTACTCTTATACCAAATTTTCAGGATAGTATGAAAATCTGTATAAATTTAATTTTCCTATAAACTTAAATCGTATTTAAATACTGATTAATTTTTTTGATTTATTTGAAAAACACATAAATGTGTTTTAATATAAATACTGAAAATTGGCCATAATTTTGTTTATTAGCAACTGAAACTTACTGGTGTAAAGGTTAAGACTAATCGTATAACAGGACTCGTTTTGGAAATCGATTGAAATTTTATTTTTTTTTTAATTTTTCGTTTAACACTTGTGAGTTTTAGACACTAACAATCAAAATTGGATTTAAGTTCTAAATTAATTCTTTAAGAAAAGACAAACAGACTGACTACCGGGCATCCTCAAAACTGGGACTTACTTTAAAATGTTCCAACGTGTATTTTTTAAAACATGTTTATTTCGCAAACATTCTTTCAAAATCATTTAAAATGTTGTGCTATAAACAAAAGATCATCTTAAACGTTATTAAAATCAATTGATTTAATTTGTTAACCTTAAACATTTTGTAAATTGTCAGATATAAATACATGTTATATTGTTTTCCAAATTCGATGTATTTTTTGCAAATATAATCTAAAATATAATGTTGATATATGCTCTCAATTAGTGATCCTTTTAAAGATATAGATTTCGCATTTACGGCTTAAGCTCGAATAAAAATATCGCAAATTTGCTGCAGAAGTGTCAAAATGCAAAACAATTATTTTTCAGTAGAGCGGTTTAAAGCTTTTGATCAAAACTTTTAAAAATGTTCTTCTAACACAAATTATATCGTTGATTCTGAAAAACCAACCCAATAAAAAATTGTGTTTCAAACGAAGCAGGTTTGTAAGGGAGAAATGTATGAGTTTCGCTTATCATACCGCTTACATTTTTGATACAAAAAGCGATTTATTCAACGCATATAAAAACTGGTGAATGTAGCAGCTACTAGCCTTACACACTGAATGATTTTTTTACAGTTATTTTTAATGTTCTCCTTACAAACCTGCTTTCTTAGTAAGGGAATGCCGTGGCACTTGAAATAATATTTTTTTTTTAAAGAATCTTATTAAGAGCTCCTTCATTTACTTTACTGCATCTCGGTATATCTTATTGCGTATCGCATAGTTCTGCGCTTATATTTTGAAATACATCATTTGTGCTTCGCAAAATAATAACATTTTTTATTGGGTACGATCTTAGTACTATGAGGAACCTTGTTAAACTGAGGTGTGTTATTGTTAAATATTAAAAAAAAGCGTTATAAGAAGTAGAACAACTGCAGGCTTTTTATTACAAGTGGTTCATTTTCATAGATTTAGAAAAAAAAATTTACTCACCAAAATATTGCGCTAATTTGCTATTGAAGTATGATACCATTAAATTAAATGAGTAATATTAACAAAACTCTTTTAAAGAAAAAACGTATCTTATCTTTAAGAAACTGCCGAATAATTTTCTTTTTATACCCGCACCACAATCGTGGAGAGCCGTAAAATTTTGGTCCTACACACACCTTTAAATATACCGATCGAATAACTTTCTGAGTCGATTCAACGATGTCCGCCCGGCTGCCTGCTATCCATGTAGGTTCTAATTGACACAGGTACCAAGCTATTTAAAATGGGGCGAATATCAAATGGATTCCATACAACCTTCTTTCCGGAATAGGGCCTGGCCCCAAAGATGTTAGTATTAAGACTAAATTTGGTCCTAACTCATTTTACTGCATTCAAAATCATCTTGCTACATTTTATTGGAATCGGTCTATATTTGACCAAACACAAAAACTGCTCCCAAAAATTGCTTGTAATACCCGTTTTCTCAATACACGATTATCTTTTTCCCAACTGCACATTAATGATATTAGGTTTCCTCAATGTCTTGTTTGCTTCTTTTCTGTCGCAAAGCTGACTTGCACTCATCTGCCAATTAATTATTTTTCTTTTATTTGCCGTACAGATAACTTCAATCAGCTGACTCCCAACTTTTACATGTATTTTGAGAGGTGTTGCCAACTGAAAACAATATTTTTTGTCGGTATATTGAGAAACCCAAAATCGTTAACGTACAGTTTATCGGTCTAATAAATTTATGTGACATTAGGTAACAGACAGTTTGTCGATACATTGCTAAAATGGCCACATAACTATCTAATATACGATTATTTACGTTAAAATAGGCGACAACAAAATTTACGATATCTTCTATGTCATGACAAAGTGTTGTGGTGGTGGGACCAAAATTAACCATAAAACCAATACAAACCCCCTTCCCAAGATCGCTTAAAGGCAAACAAAGTTCATATACATGAAGATATTAAAATAACATGCCGCACAAAGAACTTGAATATGCATCTTAAACTCAGTGTCATAATTTTTTCTAGCGGGTCCATGGCTACCCATAGGTCACAAATTTCTTCAAATATACTGTGGCGTAGGGTATCAAAAGGTCTGGCTTGACCGACTATACTTTCTTTCTTATTTTTAAATCCTTCATTGACGCACGGCTGAATTAACTCATCTAGTTTTATTTTTAAATAGAAAAAAAAATAAAACGTAAATTTAAAAATGTCATTCTCCGCTACATTGTTTGCTGAACACATAGTTCCGATTAATTTGCGCCATATGACATAATTTCAAATACAAACAATAAGAAGAAAAAAGAAAAATTTAATAAATCGTTGTTCACATATTAATCAGCAATCATTATTATTAGTATTAAAATAAAAACAAATAATAACAATCTAACAAACACACATACAAACATATGTATGAATGCAGAAAACTAAAGTCAATAAATAAAATTTATTTAATGCTGGCTTCATCAATATTCTATTCATTTGTTCAATATTATTATTTTTTTTAGCATTTCCAGCATGAATTGAAACAAAAGTTAACGACAAACCCATCAATTCCCAGCACAAATACCCAACCCAACTTAATTTATACTCAAGCATTAATTTGTTCAGTCATACAGTTCAGTTTGTTCAGTCGTTCATCAAATCATTCATTATTGTACAAATAGTAATTTTAGAAAAAACCAGAACAACAGCTGCAGTAAACATGGTCCATCCGTCCGTCTGTCCGTCTGCTTCCTTTTTGATTTTCATTTAAACAAAACAATAAATACACAGCAAAAAAAAAACAATTGCAAATAGAAATACAAGAAAAATATGAAAAGAAAAAAAAAATAATAAAAATGTAAAAAAATTATGTAGAAAATTAAAAATTGGAGCAGTGACAAGTCAAAGAGTGTATCCGGCTTATTTTAATTGTGTGAGATTTTCTTTTCTCTTGTACTTCTTTTGTTTCTTTCTGTCTTTTGCAATGTTTTATATATCAGAGTCTATGATGTAAAAAAAATATTGTTTGACAGCCAAATACTACAGAAAATAACATGGTCTGTAATCAGGCATGCGTTTAAAAATTATTTTCAATAGCCACAAAGGTGAAGATTAATATTGTGTTAGGAACTATGAAGAATTTCTTATGGTGTTTTGTTCTCTTCGCAAATAAAATAAATTAAGTTTTTATACTCGTGCCTAAAAATGTAAGTAAGAATTACATTAAAACGTACTTAAAACAATTCTAAGGGCCAATATTACAACTTACCAATAGTTAAAAATCGGATTTTTTTGGACCGATAAATAGCTTTGCATTAATTTATTTTGGTGTTCGTTTCTTAAAATGTTTTGCTCTCTAAAAGGGAAGCATGTTTTATTCTAAAACATTCACCCTTAATTATGGCATAAGGTTTTGCACTTTTCGCCCGAAACGTATCGACAATGTTGATAGTATGGGGTTTGCATATGGCGGTTTTTTTTATAATGGCGACATTTGCCTCAAAGATCGACAAAACTACGCGAAAATTGCAAAAGTTTGCAAAAAATAGTGAAAATTCGCAAAAAATTTTAATATTTTAAACAAGTCATAAAATTAATTAAAAGACCCTTAAACCAAAAGAAATGGCAAAAATGCGTTAAAAATTGCTAAACTATCGGAAATTTGGAAAAACTTCCCAACACCTGCATAAAGGCAAAAATTTATTAAAATTGCCAAGTTTGTTAAAAAAAGCAAAAAAAAAAAACGTTAAAAATGTGTTATAATGGTGAAGAACAAAATTTTGTCAGGCTTTAAAAACAGGGCATTCCACTTTTTCATAACTTGTGTTTTGTTTTCAGTAAATATCAATTGGCAAGACACACAGAAAAAATAATAAACATTGATTTTAATTAAAATATTTGGAATAGTAATTAAAAAATTAATTTAATTTACACCAGTAAACAAACGAATATTATCAATTAAATGTTTAATTCACTGAATTTAACGTTTAATTTACTTGAGTAAATTTTTAATTAAAATAGATTTTATTTTTGATTAATGTTTTAATAAGTGGACGATAAAAATATTCGTAGATTGTGCTGTATGCGCCGATGGTGTGATCTTAGCCTAAGAGGTATAAAAACCATAAAAAAATATATTTCTATTAAAGTCGCTCTTGCAGACCAAATATTGCTATATGCTCCGCTCTGCATTGAAGTTTATTGTGAATGATGAAGCTTACAGATATCAAAATACTATCACGCTCTTCAGTCATAATAAAAAAAATTAAAATTCAATAAGACGGTCACCCAGACCGTATGCGTGAGTTTAGGAAGGTAAATATGTCATAATGCGTTATGTTCTGATTGTGTTCTGAAATAATATGTATATTTAAACTAAGGGATGTAAGTTATTCTCTATATTGATTTTACAATTGGTGAAAAAATTCTACTGGTGTGTAGTTCAAATGTATTTTTAAATAAAAATCTTTCTTACACAAATCTCATTCTAGCTTGTCTACCACATGCGGCATTCATAAAATTAATGCAGATACAAGTCAAATGTCACATATTTTAAGTCATTTTTCTTCAGCCAAAGCACAAGCTTGTATACTTTTAAAAATATCGTTTAGGAAAAAAAACTAAAGTACGAATAAGTTTTTTATTTAAGCACAGACTCCACATAGAAAATATTCTCAAACATTTTTAAAAATGCCATTAAAATCTTATGAGCAGTTGTCATATAATTAATATAAATTTCAGTTACAATTTTAAAACCGTCTATGGAAAGGTGTTAAACACGGAATTAGTTTCTAAAATTTAATTTTTGTTAGGTTAGGTTAAGTTCCATGGGCAGCCGACACGAGAACGGCTCACTGCACCCTGGAACCACCCCGACTACCTGCGGAAAAGAGAGATCAATTTCAGTCCTACATTAGACATATCGTTCATACAAAGCAATTCCGGTCTCCAAAAATACCTAAACCAAATATCCCCGAGACCGGGGAATTGGCAGAGAAAGTGAAACACCGTCTTCTTCTCTTCATTATGACAACTTCTACAGTAGTCATTATAATCAAGACTCATTCGTATGAGTCCCTTTCACCCAATGACCAGTCATAACCGATAGCACTGTCCTTGTCTGGTTACTACCAATACCAGGTAGCACGTGTGTTGTTCCCATCAAGCAGGAAGGTCTCCCTGCTCTCCCCTAAGCCCTTTCGTACGATACACTTCTGAAGAGAGTCTTGCCTCAAGCCGTTTGTTGTTGCTGTTGGATTGTTGTTATTTTCATACACTTTTATTCTTTGGTGCCGTATTTGCGATGGTACCAGCATACTTTAGTTGATTTGACATCAAGGGAGCAGTATCAGCTTCGTGGACGTTTGGAAAACTTAGTTTTTTACTCAGCCACCCCTTTGACAAGTAAGCTGATCTGTTGTTCTCGTGTTGATAGTGCTGAAGAATCGTTTTGTGACACAGAAATTCTCTTAATGGTTGGTGAATCGCTTACCTCAAATATTTTCTCGAGAGTATAGCTAATTTATTGAAATCACGGTACGCCCAATTGGTGGCAGTCGACTCATCCAGACAGCAGTTTATTTTACTAAAAGCTGTTTATTTTAAAAAAATTTTTCCAATACTTCCCAATTTTGTTTTCAACTCTGCAATTCTTATAGAAATATTGTCATATCGTCTAACTACAAAATGACCCATTAATTCACATTTATTCTACTCTTGATTCCGGACATATAAACATAAGCATACCAAATGGAACTGGCAGAACATTACAAAAATATACTTGTTATTGCATGTTAGCAACAAAACCCTCTTCTCGAAAATAAATGAAAACGGATAGTGACATTGAAGGATGTTGCAAACACTACACTGCTGGTTCGCATTATGGCAGACTGTTTAGAAAAATAAAGAAATCGAGGAAACAAGCATGTAGCCAAGGGCAGTACTAAATTGTCTTAGTACAAGTATTACAATAAAAAGGAAAAGAAAAATAAATAGAAAAGGAAAAGAAAGAAAAAATATGTTACATATTTCTATTTAATTTCTTAAACTTTTCAAAAGGAAGTCATGCAGTGAGTGTTTAAAGAAACAAAAAAAGTTATTCGCAACGCGTTGTAGCGCACTACAAGAGTAATAACAACAACAGTTCTAGCTGCAGCATTAATAACGAAGATAATAATTATAATGATGCTGAAAATAATTTCTGCAGATGATGTAGTGAAACATTCATGCACACTGGCATATTGTAAACCTATTAGTGGTCCAACCACCATTATGGTTAGATTGCTGGTTACTCTCTGCTAGTCTGGAAACTTGATTATTGTTAATGATGGCGATATTGCAACGTTGGCGAGATGTGGTTAGCGAGGAAATTGAAAACGATAAAATGTTGGTGACATGGCTTTTCATGTTAACAGTATTTCTTTTGCATCTTTTTCTTTTCTTAAGCAATTTATATGCCAAGAAACGAACAAGGTTATGTGACTAAAATGAAAAAATTTTTAGGAAGTTTACATTTTTCTTCAAAAAGCTTAAATTGATTTTTTAACAAGAAATATTTTTTTTTTTTTGGTTTGCAAAAGCGGCCAAAATATTTTGTTTGTTAATTATTGAATTATGCAAATATTAAAAATACATTTCTGGTTATAATTACAAAATTTTTTGACTTGGGTTAAAGAAAAATTATAATTTTGCCATTAATTGAAAGAATTAAAAAAACATGAAATATTGTATATTAAGTTAATTCAAATTGTGTTTTGCTTAAATATAATAAATAAATATTGGTTCAATAAATTTAATATTTTTAAAAAAAAGACACATCAAGCCTAATTAAAAAAACACATTTGTTTAATTTACAATACTAATTAACTCTTTAACGCAATAAATTATTCTATCCTATCATAAGAAAAGCTCATAATCCCTTCAGCAGCCTTCTAACATTTTATCTTGTAACAAAACATCTATTTCGCAAAAAATTAATTACTTTTATGTCATGCACCCAATTTTTTTTCAAAATTCAAACATTAATATTAATACAATACAAAATAACTCTACAGTTGATAACGTCTTCAATCTGACAAATATTGTACGCGTAAACAAAATAAATAGTAAGAACAAATACGCATTTTTTGGGGACTTTTCCTGTGCTTTCGATTTGGTGTTTTTTAAATAATCAAGGATGGGATTATTATCAAAAATTATTCGTATTCTGCAGATTACATACGAAAATACGTTTAGTCAAGGTCTGTTCCTTTTAATGTTAATGTTGGCGTTAAACAAGGATGCGTACTTAGTCCAATTTTGTTTGCATTGTAAATTTTTCTTTCCGCAGATGACATTGTCATTTTGGCCGATTCCCAAAGTGAACTGCTAACCATAATTGATCCTCTTCATTCTTACTGCTTTATGTGGTGTCTTAAGGTCAATTTGGAAAAATCAAAGATAGTTGTTTTTCGTAGTGGTGTAAGAATAATGTAATATAGAAATTAGTTATTGACAATAAACAGATATCTGAGAATGGCTATCAATTTTAACTTATCTTTTACAAAGCACTAAGGAAACAAATCAACAACTGCGAATATCGCAATTGCGTCAACTTGATCATAATATGTAAATCATCCTGAGATATAGAACAACAATTAACTTCAAATTTTTGTCGCTGCTTCCCGATCTATAATGTTTTACGGTGCTCAAATTTGGGGTTATAAAAAATATGATAAAATGGAAAAATTATTGCGATGTTTTTTATAAAGAAAATGTTACTTTTACCATACAATACGCCAAACTACATGTTTATTTAGAAACTGGTCTGAACCCCCTGCATATTGATACCTTAAGGCTTCATTTTTCTTACATTAATAGAGTTCTTCAACTGCCTGAACATAGATTACCACGAATGTTAGCTGAAAAAATTATTACAATGAAAACCTTTTGGGCTGAGGAGTGGCAAAATACATGTGAAAAAATTCAATATGGTCCTGAAAATGCTACTAAAACCCTGTGTGAATACTGGAAACCAATCCTTGAACTTTTAAAACAACGGAAAGAGAAGGGTAATATCAAATGCAAGAGGCTCACAATTTCATGATTTGTATCCGCAATTAATTTTTAGCACAAATCCTATTTTAACTTCAGAATTTTCGTCGCGTGCTAAAAGACTTATAATCAGAGTACGTAGAGGCCTTCTTGATTTGAATAGTAGAGCATTTAGACGTAATTCCGTTGGCCTATGTACCCTCTGTAATCTGGATGAATCCGAAAATACGTTTCACTTATTAGGAGTTTGTCCTGTTTTTAATGAGTTCCGGGTTAAATATTCTAGTAAAACATTTTCGGATATGAACGAAGTTGTAAATATAGTTAACGGCAGTGATGGATTCACAATGGACCGTACTGGTCTCCAAGTGGAAGTGTGCCCTTGGGCACATAACCCTTCTGAACCTAACGGCAGTGATAATAAAGCTTATCCTAAATGAATTCAATTAAATTCCTTTAAAATTTATTAAATTATATTTGGTGAACTTGAGCCTAATTAAAGAATAGCAAGAAATTAAAAATTAACAGTTCAACTAAAATCAAAATTGTTCTTAAAAATAGCTATGGTACAGGCTCCAATGATTACATTTGTACTTAAATTTGTACAAATAAAAAATGTCGACAGAAGTAGACAAAAAAAACATAATAAACGAATGTATTCAGGTTTTCAAGACAAAGTCTTAACAGAAAGAATACGAAAAAACGGAGGAAAGGAGGCTACATATAATTTGAAATATAAATGATAATAACAGCAAATTTCGAGCCACCAGTACTACTGGTTTAAAGATTGATGTTTGACTTTTGGCTGGCGGGCACTGCAGTGGTTGAACCCAAAGATTTTCTGAAGATAGAATGTAGTGATGCTTGAAACATGTAAAAATCAACCCGGGTTCAAACTCCAGCTCAGACAAGAAAAATTATCCATACATTTTAATAAAAATTCCAAGTATTCCAGAAAATAAGGGGATTTTATCTTCTGAAATTTTTGCACAAGAAATGGTCTATAATAATTGTATAATAATTGAAAATATCTATTCATAACAATAAACTGCTGTTTAATTAAAAGCGGCTTGAAAGAGTTGTTTTTACATCTTTATTACTATTCTAAAATGTATGCCACTTAGGGTCTATTTCATTAATTATATTTAACCCTGAATGGTTACTGTACGTCAAATCGACGAAGCTCATTTTCACTTTATCATATTATTATCTATTAAAATTACGCTCTTTTTTTCAACAACGTTAGCTGATAATGAAAGCTATAAAAAAAATTAATTGGAATACACAAAAAAGTTTAAAAATTCGAATTTAATTTTGAGAGAGAAAAATAACTTTTATTTCTCCTATTTTAATTTATTTATTTATTTATTTATTTTTAATTTTTTACTTTAAAAATCGTTTCGCCAGAATTTTTTTTCAAGTTCATCGAGTCGACGAAGAGTTACCTTAATGTGCTTTAATTAAGAGTTACCTTTCAGGGTTAAATATCAGTTCACGAATTTTTAATATAAGTTCATATTTAAATAGAACTGGCGAAAAAGGCCCTTAAGCGGCCCATACACTTGCAATATTATTGTATATGATATTCGCCATATTATTTCCATTTTGTCCTATATTATGCAATAAGTCGCACTATGTTTTCATTCATTCAATAAAAAGATGAACATAACTTATAGAAATAACATAAACAGCATTGTACAATGTTGCCAACACATTTCACTTTCTTTTCGTTGTACAATAAAAATCAAAAGTATTTTGATTGTTGCCAATATACTGTGCCATCATCGTATATGACATACACATTGCTGATATAATTGTACAATACGTAAAACTGAGCAATTTTATTGCAAGTGTATGAGCCGCTTTAGAAACGTATAATTACCATAAACAGTTCAATATTAAGTATACGACCCAGTACATACATATTAAACGTAAAATTCAAACAAAAAACCAGAGCATAATTTTAGGATGCATACTTAATATTGAACTCAAAATATTCATCATACGCTCAAGTAGCCAGATTTCACTATAGAACATGAAAAATGAAGAGTAAAATTATTATATTTTTAATGTGGCTGAGCCATGAAATCATCAATTTAACCATTAGCCATTTTAATTTATTCAAATTTTCTTCAAGTTTTTAAAAGTTTAGACAAAAAAAATTTTAAAAATGTGTTGTAACGTTGAATTTTTCTTAATAAGTTTTCGCAAATGACTTTTACAATAATAAAAATCTATCTTTTCGATCATTTGAACTTTTTGTTGTTCAACGATTTTTCTTATATTTAGTTTATAGTTACTTAAAATGTATTAATACAAACAAAATAATGTTTTATGTGCAATTTCCGTGTAGTACATATATTTAATAGATTTTTATTTTATACATAGTGGTGCGTTTTTTTATGTAATAAAATCTTGTTTTGCCATTTTATTTACAATTAAGCCATTTTTAGTAGTAAAGAGTTGACATCACTATTGTTACTTCCCCTAACTACAAAAACAGTCGAAATTAAAAATTCTTGGGATTCTTTTTTTAAGATTTTTTTTTAATTTGTGTTGTTTGAAGATCAAAAACCACTCTGCCAAATATCGTGAAGATCGGTCAATAAATTAAAAAGGCCTCTTATAAAGAGCAATCTGTTTAATACACCTTACAATACACCTACGTATAAGCCACCTTGTATATTTTAAATTTATGATATAAAAATAAGAAACAAACTTATTTCTTTACACAACATAAATGTCTATACTAGTTTAGTTTAAAAACAATTGCCAATGTAATTTATTATAGTATACCATTTTGCAAATGCTACGTTGCAATACCTTTTGCACAAGATTGTGAATTGGGCACTGATCTTTGCAATAGAATTTCTAATTACAATTACAATTACAAAACAAAGCCGAAGCTTTAATTGAGGTTTGCATATAATTAACGACACGGTTATTTTCGTTATATAACCAATATTTTTAATAATTAGCTAATATTTTGCACCAAAAACCTTGCTGTCAATAACTGATTGTATATATTTACATTTAATTAAGGATACTAACTCCAGGCATCAGAAATTAAGAACCGAAAACTTAAAATTTAAGTTTTTCATTATAAAAATTCAGAACTCATACGTACAAAATAAATTTGTTTTCTATCAGTTTCAAAAAAATAAGAAAAACAAAAAAAGATATTTATTGTTGAAGTACAAAATGTATTTTGCACAAGAAAAGAAACAAAAGATAAAAAATAATTTTAAAAATATTTTTATTGAAAAATATTAATCATTGGTGTTCAAAAATATTTTCATAAGCGCAAAAAACGAAAAAAATTTATTTGAATTGTTCTTTAAAGTGCAAAACAATAAAGTTCTTAAGAAAATGTTTTAAAGAAAAATAATTTTCAAATTTTTTTTATTTTTTCGAATTTATTCTATGAGCTAAATTTAAATTATGTATTTTATAAAGCTTTTTTGCAATACTATTCCTATTCCTTAAATTTTTCAGAAATGACTTTATACACTAACAGACTATTATATTGTATTTTCTTGTTACATTTAAACTTAGCTTTCCTTTGGAAAGCAATAAGGTAAATTGTATGTACAGAAAAATTTACAATTTTAAGAGACCAGCAGAATGTAATGCATTTTCTGGCACGCATGAAACACATTGAAAACTAACTTTTGAAGTTTAAATTGTGAATTTGAATTAAATTTATTATCACCCTTATTATGAAAGTCGACTGCACCGGAAAGTATTTGTATTTTTTTTTTTTGTTGTTTTTTTTAAAAAAAAATGCTAATTTTAAAGAAGTTATGGGCACAAATTTTATGATTGAATTAAATGTGAATATTGCAAAAATTCGAAAAAGTTTGCGAAAATAGTAAAAATTCACGAACATTTTTAATATATCAAACAATACATAAAATTGATTGAAAGTCCCTAAAACTATAAAAAGGAATAGCAAAAATTCGATAAAAATTGTAAGATAGCGGAAATTCGCACAAATTTGCTAACACCGGCATGATAGCAGAGTTTACTTATTATAAATCGTAAAAGCTGTAAAGAATCAGAAAACTTGCAGGAAAAAATCGCCTTTTTCGAGAATAAAATCAAAATCACAAACAAACTCTAAAATTTATTTAAAATCTCTAAATCGGTTAAAAAAACAATAAAAATTGTTAAACAGCCTCTCATAATTTTTATCTTGAATATTCTAATCTTTGTGATATTATTTAATAGCTTAATCATTCAGGGATGTGCTGGAAATCGCAAACGTAAAACGCAAGAATTTTAAACGTCGTTTTTTAATAAGATTTCTGTAATAAAAGAATTTTATGACAAATATTAAACAAATATTTCCCTATTAAACAGGATTTTAAACCAAAAATTATAAAAATAAGGTTTAAGTTTTATTAAAAACAACTTCCAAATTTTTGCGTTTTGCGTTTGTGATTTCCAGCACATCCCTGATTATTTTACTTTAATTTTATACTTATGAGTTCGAAATTGTCAAACGAAAAAATTTCATTTGCGGTTTACGGTTCTTTTTTTTCTTTTCATTTACAAAATATTATTGAACTGAAAAATAAATATCTTTTTTTTGTGTTTGTTTTAATTTTTTTAACTGATGGAAAAAACATTTTTTTTGTACGGTTCCTAATTTTTTGTACAAAATTACAAAACAAAAAATATTTTTCTTGAAAACTTTTTTTGATAACTTTATTATTTTGAACTTAAAGAAAGAATATCAAACAAAATATTTTTATCAAAGTTTTTCTTGGGATTAAAAAAAATTAATTAACAAGGTTTCGTTTAAATGTGCTAAATTCCCATATCATACTATTGATTAACTGAAATTTATTGTTGATGGGATAAGCTATTTCTATGAGCATTTCACTGGTTGCATTGGCCAGATTGTCAGGAAAATTCACCCAAAGATTTTAGAAAATCAAAAGATATTATGCGAATAAAACTTGTAACAATATCAAAGCTTAAACAACAACAACAACAATAGCCAGCGAGTTTACCTTTTCTTGCAGTCCCGACTACAATTAGTTGATTTTATTGTAACCCTTAATGTTAACAAATTACTTATATTATTTTATTTTGCCAGGTCTGTTTTATTTACACTGCCATATGCATATTCGTTATCAAAATTTTTCTTGGGATTCAAAAAGTTAATTAAAAAGGTTTCGTTTAAATGTGCTTAATTCCCATTTCATTTTATAAATAAACTGAAATTTATTGTTGATCTTTTATTTTTCGAATACCAATGATAAATATTATGAGGATTGTAAATTGACTTGGCATTCACATTCGAAAATTATAAAACTTTTTAAAATAAATGTTACTCATAAATGTTATTCCCAGATTCTATTTGTTGAAAATCTTTTTACCTAAACTTAATTTAATATTGATTTCTTACATTTTAAATTTGAAAAAATCCTATTTCCTAAAGTATGTTTATGGCAACATATTTGTGCAATTGTGTGTTGCATAAACACACATTTTCTCTATCTGTAAACGACAACATCTGCTATTTGACGGAAATTGAATTTTTATTGAAGGAAAACATTTTCTTTAATATTATAGACGTGTTCTCTCTCAAGATACATAAAATGCTTTTTTATTTCTACTGATTGAATTTCCTTTTACAATATAAAGTTTTTTTTTAATATTTTATTCCTTTAATCCTTTTTATACGTTTTCTTTTCTTTTTTTTTTTTTTTTTTTTTTGCAAAAAATAGCAAATTTTTTTTATTGTTGATTAAAGAATAAAAAAATTAAAAAGTTTAAATGCTTATCTATGCGTTTCTTTTTGTTTATGTGAAATTTATGTCCTTTCCTTCCTTTTTTGCTTTTCTTTTTATCTATTAAATAGCAATAAATGTCTTTTTCTGTGTGTTTTTTTTTCTTGTACGATCCGTTACATTTTATTCGCCCATAAAATTGGCATCAATGGTATGCGGGTAATTAAATTTTCTTTAATTGTTTACATGTTTTGGCATTTAAGTTAAAATAAGGGAAAACAATTTGTTAAATCAGTAGATTGTGCATAAAAAGAAAACGTTGTTTCTTTTTCTTTTGTTGAAGATTCAAATTGATTTTGTGATTTTTTTAATGGCAAACATGTTACAAGATGTTTAATTGTCTGTAACAATTTGTAATTAAAAAGAGTACTTGTTTTTTATTTAAGATAGAGTTTTTCTTGTAATGCTAGAAGAACAATTGGATCATTTTCGACAACAGTGGTTATAGATGTCGCTAAGAAGATTAAATAATTTGTCTGTATTAAATAGTTTGCCATAGAACTTCCCAGCGGGAAAACTCAGAAGACCTTCTTACTTCTGGCCTTTTTAAAGGCCTGCTTAAAGATTTTGTTGATTCAATTACTGTTCTTATCTAAATGCTAAAGAATGCCTCATAGAAATCCTCGGCTCTTTGGTATAAAAGATAACATACACCTCCCACACTCGCATTTATGAGAAGGGAGTAGCGAAGGAGTAACATTTTTTGTATTGTTTTTTTGCACAAGCAAAAGCAAAATAAATATTTTTTTTTGATCATGTTACCATTCTTATGTACCTGCTTAAGAAGCGAGAACGGAAGGCCTACTTCGCAATGACAACGTGTATAGAAAAGATATGAGCATGGAATGGAACGACCAGGCCTGATGTACAAGAAGGGGTAAAGAGGCTTTCTAGAAGGCATCCGTACTCCTTCTTTTTCCCGCTGGGTTATTCCACTGAATTTTGCAAAACAAACAAGCTCGAAATTTAATCTAGTCTTAGTAAGATTATAGAGTTATGCACTAAGATTCTTTTATGTAAAATTGGCTGTAAACCGGGAGCAGGCAATATTTTACAAGTAGTTTACAATACATTAAAAAAGGGTCAAAACTTGTCTGCAATTTTTTTTTATTTTTTTAAATTATTTTAAAGCTTGGGAAAATATTTATTGGACCAGTTCATATAACTTTTGCAAGTCAAACTTATATTACTTTTTTTTTGCTAGATGAAAAAATAGACAAGTCGGGCACTTTTAGTTTCATAAAAAATTGGAGAATGTAGCTAGGCTTCTAGTTTTTGCAGACTTTTGATTTTATTTACAAAAACCGAACATTTTTAATTAATTTAAGAGTTCCATAAAATGCAATATTTGTATGGGAGCGCCAATAAGAAGTGCGGATAAGGGGCAAGTATGTCTCGAGAAAGTGTTAAGGACAAAAAGAAAATGTTAAGAACAAAAAACTTATTGAGGTCGGTCATACATTAAATCCCACTAGGGGCGACTCCTCGGCATTTATGGGACTTTTTCTTCAATATTTATAGTTTTCATTGTATGGGAGCCCCATTAAGGATTTGGGATATCGGGTTGGTATGTTAGAAATAATTGATTGATAAGAAAAATAAAGTACGGTTTGGGCATCCTAGGCGCTGCAGGGGCCAAATTTAAGAATTTTATTAAAGAAGCATAGCTGTGTTTTCCAATTGTTTATGAATTTTTAACAAACAAAAATTATGAAATTTTGATAAAAAAAAAATTTTTTTGCCAAAAAAAAAATATGTGTTTTTTTTAAAGGAAATTTTTAAATTTTTTATGAGCTAAAGCGTTTTTGAGTTACGCGAACATATGTTGTGCAACCTCCTTCGTTTTCGAAATAACGGTATATCTCGAACACCAGAACTAGCATAGAAAAACGGCTAACACCACTGGATTCAGCGTACCAGAATTCGGTTAAAACGCCAAGTAGCCAGCTTGTCTAGATTTAGAGTGTCAATTTCGAGAACAGTGTATTTATTAAAATTTTTAAAAAAAGTAATTGCGTTTAGTGCAGAAACTTTTTTGCGATTTGAAAAAAAAATATATAATAAGGGGTTTCATACTATTTTATACTCTACTCGACTTCTTGCAAAAATTATACAAAGTTTTATGCCGGAAGGACGTCACTCAAGATATAGTCAAAGTGGACTCAGGAAACCTCCAAGTGTATAAATCTGTTAAAGTTAAACTACGCAAATATTTTGCTTATAGCCTTTAAGGAAAGCGCATCGCCAACTTCACCCATACACCAATTATTGGCACAAATAATTGCTAAAAAAAAACCACAAAGCCCTAAAGTTAAGTGGTTTTAGCTGCTTTTAAAGAAAAGTTATGACTTTCTTCCAGCTCGGTTGACCTGCCGAAATACTGATAATAAAATGTTTTTCAAATTGCAAGCCTTCTGTTATCCTTTTTGTTTCTAGTATGTAAAATTTATAAAATTGTTGCAAACAAAAATATTAAGTGTTTGTAATTCTCATTCACTCTACAGTTTTGTTTGCATATCTTTTTTATTTTTAGCTTTTGCTAATTTTTTTGGGTAAAGTTTTCCTGTTGACCTGGCCTAAGCAGCCAATGGAACGTGCATGGAAACTGGCTTATCCTTCTTTAATAAATTTCAGTGCATTTATCAAAAATAAAAATGGAAAATTAAGCACGAAAAACCAAGTTTAATTAATTAATAACTTAAAAATATAAAAATCCAACAAATTTTCGAGTTTGTTATTAGTATTTCCACAGAAACTAAAATTAATATTTTAAAACCAGAAATTTTGTATTTTTTAGCACAATTTCTACTTTTCTAATAAAAAGATTTAAAAGCGAGTCATTTTCTTTATCCTCATTTAAGTGAAATTATTCAGGTCAGCCTCTGTAGCCTTCGATACATCTTTTAAAATGGAAATACGTTTGTTAAGACAAACATTTTTTTTTTGCAAAACAAAGTTTATTTTCGCCGTCAAATTTAAAAAAAAAAAAGAAAAAAATTTAAGTAAATCTGTTATTTTGTATATAATTCTTCTGTTGCTAGGTGGGAAATATGTTTCTATTATAAACACAATAATTACATTTTTATGGCGCCAACAAACTTTTACAATTTATTTATTATAATTTTTTTTATATATAAATCACATTTATATGTATTTTCACCTAAAAATAAGCAAATATTTCTCTATTGAAAAGTTTTTTTGTCGAATTGTAAATTTATGGCATAAATGAAAACTTCTAATGCCGCAATATTATTGTGGCCATAAAATAAAGCCACAAAAGAGTTTTATTTATATGTCTATATAAAAAACATTTTTTTATTAGATGTTAAATAATCCCCTGACGATTGAATTTTCTAAAAAGTGTTTTGCTGCTATGTACCAGTTCTTTCTTATTGTTTGTTAGTTTGACATTTAATGGCTTTTTTCTCCCAGTTCTATTTGCAAATAAATTCTTCACTATAATGTATGTTTCTACAGGGTTGCACATAATGAGCAATATGGTTTATATTCTTTATAACTATTTTAATAATTAGAAACTGGGAATTATTTCCTTCTGAAGGTTACTTTATATTATATTCAACATTTTTATATTTTTCGAATTTATTCTATTACAAAAAGCTTTATAAAATACATAACTGAAATTTAGCTCATAGAATAAATTCGAAAAATATAAAAATGTTGAATATTTTAATAATTTAAACCATATAGCTCATTCTGTGCCACCCTGTATTAAGGTAAAAGAATAAAATTAAAGCCATTTTAGTTATTGGTGAAAATGACATATAATAGATTTTTATAAAGAACTTATATTTCAAATTATTTGTGTTGTATTTTTTCCCCTTGATGTGCAAAATATTTATCATTTCATACATCACTTCATATTTACTTCATTCATCACATGGAGAAATCGTTCATCTATTTTATTTTTCACCCTCTTGGCTTTTTAATATTGTAGATTTTTTTAGAATTTATTACAAATAAAATATTTTGGTATTATTTATAAACCAACAAGAACTACTTTGACATTATTCTTCTTGTCAGTGACAACAAAATTTTATTTGCAATATTGTGCTTATTTGTTAAATTGTATTTGCTGGGCAATGAAATTTGCTAAGATTGCAGGAATTCTTTGTCATTTTGTTGTTTGTATTAAAAGCCGGAAATACGGGAGAAATTTAAGGAAAAAGTTCTTAAAGTGTATTTTATTTTATGATCATTACAAAATTAATCAGTAAAATTAAAGTTAAAGGCGAACTTGTAAAAGAATTCGTGAAAAAATAGAAAAACAAAACGAAGGACAAAAATTGTATTTAGTTTAAATAAAATAAAAAATCATAAATATAAATCACATAAATATAACCACGCCTTACCGTCAAAATTCTTTCTGAATTTTATTTGACATTTCCTAATTTTAGACTAAAACAATTTGAACCATGGAAAGACACACAATCGAGCAACGCGTTCAAATTATTCAGTATTAATTAGTATTGTGGTATTTTTGTTGAACTACCCAGCAAAAACTTTACTTACCTGGTAAGTTAGCAAGTAATGTTGGAGAAAATAAACACTACATATTTTTTGGCTGAATAACTACTTATTTTTGTTCGAGGTGTCCACAGAATTTAGTACTTACAATATACTTACTAGTAGTCAAAAAGTATCTAGTTATTATTTAACTACGAGTAAGTTGAATTATAAGTACTTACAGTATATTTACTAAAAGCCAAAAATCACTAGTTAAGAGACCTAATAAGTAGTTACACAGAAAAAATTTTTGCAAAAAATTATTCAATTAATTAATTAATTGGTATGCATTAATTATTCAATTAATTTTTTGTTTGCTGCAATTAATTTTTTTAATCAAAACCCATAAAATTAAGGGGGTAATTTTGCTGTTCACTTCTATAAAATTTTTGAAAATTCAAAAAATTTTATATGAAAATTTTCTCAACGCAAGGTGAAGTGAACAACAAAATTACCCCCTAAATGTTTGTGTATATGTGGTGTATTTTTTTGTTTATGCAATTAATTTTTTAATTGATTAAATTTGTGTCGCATGACTCGAAAATACAAATGCGTTAATTGATATGATCAATTCCTTTGCAGGGGAAAAATTAGTTAATTATTTAATTATCTGAACGAATTGTTTAATTAAAGTCGATTTTCTATTTTTTCTGTGTATTGAACTCGTTACCAGTAAATAGATTTTCAGTACTGGAAACAACACAACTTGTAAGAAGTTATTGAGCTGATTATTAGGAAACAAATATTCAGTAGTGAAAATAATAGGAGTAATAAGTAGTTGCTTAGGTCATTACTAGTAAGTACTTATTGAAGTTTTCAGAATAATGACAATTGTAATGGCAACTACTTACCAGGTAACATATGAAATAACTACCACCTATTACCAAAATTCAAAAAGTTTTTCCTGGGTATTTATGGTTTTTAATCCAAATTTTCAATATTTTCAATCAGGCTTAAGTTCAGAAAACACAGAGGTAAAGGAAACACATGTAAAATCAATTAAAAATTGATAATCATTCAAAAAAGCAAATTTCGATCTACCAAAGGGTTAAAATACAATTTGGTTTAAGGATTGATATTTGACTATTGACGTCAGCAGACGTGGATGGCTGCGAGCGTAAGACGGTAAATCCCTCTGAGGAGATCGAGTGGTAGCGATCGAAACATGTCAGGGTAACCAGCCGCCTGGGTTCGAATCTCAGGTC
Source organism: Pollenia labialis (assembly GCA_949318255.1). Classification (NCBI taxonomy): domain Eukaryota; kingdom Metazoa; phylum Arthropoda; class Insecta; order Diptera; family Polleniidae; genus Pollenia; species Pollenia labialis. The sequence goes on from OX439141.1 coordinate 126,069,743, forward strand.
AGTCAAGAATGAATGATTATCAATAACAATTTTAATAAATTTTGATGTTGTAAAATTCTTTTCTTCATAAAAATAAATTAAAGAAAATTAAATTTCATGAAGTTATTCAGGATTATTACGAAAATGGGCGTTTAAATCAAAATGCATTCCTTGCACTTCGTGAGGCACACTCAGTGGATTCGTCAATAAGCAGAATTTTCGCATTTTGGCGAATGATAGTTCAAGAGTGACTATCGAAAAACCAATGCACCGATAAAGATCGTCGCCGAAGTAGGTACAATTGTACCTTCATACATTTAAACGCAAAAGCTCTATCTAACATTTTGCAAATTTTACAGGAGAAGCAAAAAACTTTTAAAAAAGATAAATTGATAAAGTGCATTAAACTGTTTAAGTTTTTATACCTACTTTAAATACGGGTCGAACTCAAAAATGTAAGTAAGAATACCACTGAAATGTACTTTAAACAATCCTAGATGAGAATACTTCCAAAAATTAATCCCGTAATTTCTTGAAATAAGTATAAAATTCGTTATCCAAGTAAAAAGAAGATTGAACTTGTCGTTAGTTAGTGTCGCTGTGAGAATAAACTTACAAAGTGAGCGTTTATATCTCATTACATCTCATCTCTCAGCATTACATTATTTATGCGTTCATACGCTTGTGTTTGCCAAACAATACACAAGTAGTTCAAAAACGATTTGCTTGTTTTGTGTATAAAACAACATAAACAACAGCACAGAAAAAATTATTAGTAGTTTTTTATCAATTAAAAAAATTATTTAAAAAGAATTTAAACTTATGGTGTTTTCTTTTCTACAAAAAAATGTTCCTTTTTTTTTAAAAAAATTCAATTTGGTGTCTTTTTCTTAAAAATTTTGCTCCCGAAAAGGGTGGCTTGTTTAATTCTATAAAACTTATGCTTTTCGGAAGCAAAATTTTTAAGAAACAGACACCAAATTGCATTTTTTTTTTAAAAAAAGGCACATTTTTTGTAGAAAAGAAAACACCATTAATTATTATAATAATTGAATCAATTATTTTTTTTTTTGTTGAAAGAAAATTAAAAGTATAAATTTGTGAAATTGTTGTTGGAAATTGTCAAAATCAATCAAAACATTGTTTGAAACGGCAAAGTTTTTTGATCATATATTTAATAAAAATAAAAAATAATGTTTATTGAAAAAAAAATATTCAAAATATTAAATTTTTACAATATTTAGTAATCAATATAATCATTTTGGTAGGAGGAAAATCAACAAATGTATTGCTTGATTCTATGAATTTGGTATAAAATTGGTGATTAGAGAAAATTTTTAATTTTTTCTGTGAGAACAAGCAGAAAAACATTTAATGTTTAAAAAGTAAAATGTTCGGCAAAAATTCTTATTTAGTTTATATATTTTGTTAAATACGTATATAATATTTTAAAAGTAGAAAAAATGTCGGGCATGATGCTTGTGTTCTATAATTAAAATTCTGTTAAGTGTAAAACGGGTAACTAAATCAATCGTAATAATATTCTCCTTATGTTTTAGGTTATAATCAATTTAATAATATTATCGGATTATTTCAAGTACAAGTTCGGGATTAAATCCACTTAATAATACTTGAGATTGATTCAATCTTAGTTTTTCTAACATCAAACTCATTTACGGATTATTTCAAGTACAAGTTCAGGATTAAATAAGGACAAATGAAGTGTTTTGCACTTAAATAATCCGTATTTGAAGCAATCTTTTTGTACTTGATTCAAGAAAATCCGTACATACCGTATTATTAATACCGCTTCGAATTGATTTCGGAAAGAATGGATTGATTATTTTTTTCAGTGTACGTTAGTATTGTACGATTAAGCTTTAAAATTTTGAATGTACACTCAAATATGAGAATTAAGTTATAGCGAATATATGAAAATTTGTATTGCCTGTGTGAACCTATTTGTGATGAACACTCAATACAGACTACAATATGTATTCCCTTCAAACAAATACTATAAATTTAGGCATTTTATTTTTATTAATAGGCTGAAGTTTTATTAACCCAGATATGCCCATTGCTTTAGCATGATCATTTTAAAAGTTCTTTTATATTATTTTGGAAGCAAATGAGAAAAAAAGACAGTGCAATTATAGGGGTTTTTAAGATTTATTTGAAAAAGTGGTTTTTGAAGACGTCCTATATATAGGACATTGGGCACATGGCTCATTGGGTGTGATGCGACACAAAACATTTAATATATTATCATATATCAAATTTTCGGCATCTAGGTAATGTTTTTTGATAGCAGGCACCACATCAATGGTCCATTCGATCAAACCGCATTTCATTATTTAGGCACTGATATTTATAGAAGGCTCGAACTAGTTTGTATAGTCTTGTGGAGTCGTACCTACCCACAGTTTGAAGCCATAACGAACTGGTTTACCATGAATATACTGCTTGCAACCATGTCTACCTGTGTATGGAACCATGGCTTCATCTACGCTGTGTTTCTCTTCAACATCAGCATTTTCCATAAATCTTTTATTCAAATGCGCGAAGAATGGCCTGAATTTGGCGAGCTAGCAATGAATATTGGACAAAATAAACTCAAAAAAAGTTTATTGTTTAAGTCTTTCGAGCGTTTCCAAAACATTATTCTTCTAGGCAAATCTCTGCAGAGGAACGAAATCACTCCAAGAAAGTATTTCGATTTGGGTATATTCATGCACAAGTATCTATTCTTTTGCGATGTTTACTATTTGTATCATCTATGTCGAAGCCCTCCTCATGTTTTTCAACAATAGCATCATAGATGGACAAGTCTTTCTTCAAATAGTGATATTTTTTATTTTTCTTAAAAGGAGGAGTTTTCTCCAATCCTAATCTAATCTCTAGATTGATCTAAATTGATTTTGTTTACAATTTCCACCTTATTTTGCATTAGCGAAGCCGGTAAATTAGTTATTTCGTCGTATGATCCATCGCCAGAATCTTCGTCTGTGATGCCCCCACATCCATATTTTCTCACTACATCTTTTACCACTGTGGTCCAAAACTTAATTTCGTTTTAACGAATGTCTTTAAGACATACCTATAAAGATAATATTTTACTTAAACGTAAATTAAAATATTATCACATTATCAAGTGTTTCGAAATAAATCTTAACGTCCATAAAAGAGCTGTTGCAGGCCATAAATATTTATTATATTTTTTAAGATTTTGTTGCAGGTTTTTCAAACTTCAAAAAAATGACTCCATCAGATCTTTTTCTATAACTTTAACAAAATCTTAAGAATATAAAATCAAACAAATCAAATAAAAGACCCAAAAAATCAAAAACACAACAAACAACTTAAAAAAATCCATTGGCTGTAATATTAAATGTTAATGTGATTAGTGGTAAAAAATACTTCTAAACTGAATTAGACGTTACAAACAAACACAATTAACATTTACAGCAGAATCACTGGCCACTATTGGTCAAAAGAAAAGAAACAAATAAAGTCTTTTTTTTTTTGTTTTTGGTTCCAAACAAAAAAAGAAAAAAAACAGAGAAATTCTTATAGACATTCAAACTCAAAATCCCCAAGATTAACATGTCTAGTAATAAAATAAGAGAAACAGAATACAAAATTGTAATTATAACTTTGTTTTAACTTTATTTCTGCTTGGTTTCTTTTTCTTCTTACATTTTCCGGGGTTCTGTTTATAGACTGTGTAATACATTTGCAACTTGTACTCAGTTGGATATTGTTTTTAATCAATTAAGGCTGTCAAAATACATTAGAAAAACTAAAATACAACACACTCGTACATGATCATCACATACGCACTTTCTATATATTTTATGCCAAGGAATGAGCACGTAAAAATTGATGCATACTTTAGGGCTTATATATTTTCGATACTAGCCTTTACGTGCACGGGATTGTAAAGTTACGTTGGCGGACGAAAGCATGCATTTGTAGTAAATATGTATTTGTATGGGAAACTATGTCCACATATGAAAAATAAAACACTTGAACACAGAGTGTTATACTGTAACGCATATTTATAAAATATATTAAAGTCAAATATGTAAGCACACGCGCGCATACACAAACGTACGCAAGAAAGCAAAGAGTTAAAAAGAAAATACTAAATGACATGATCGATATGCGCCATTCAAAAACATTCGAGTTGAGTTAAAGAGTGATGTGAATTTCCGTACTTTTTTATGGTGTCTACATTTGTAGACTACCGGCCAGGAGGTGGTAATTTTGAAAAGTAGGGTATGGAGGTAGCGTAAGTTATTTTTTAACCATGTAGGTAGCCAAAACAGCTTAGAATTAATTTTTAGGATGGTTCTAAAAATTTCGGACATTGTGAAGATTTGTTTTTATTCAACTTTTTCTGCAAAAATGCTACAATTGTAGACTACTTAAAATCAAAAATAAAATATTAATAAAAATCTGTTAATTCAACCCAGGTTCGAGCTCCAGCTCAGCCAAGAAAATTATCATAAATTTTAATAAAATTCCAAGTTGTAAAATTCCTTACTTCTGTAAAAATAATTTAAAGAAAATATAATTTAATGAACTAAAGTCTAACTAAAAATATCAAAATTAAAGTTAACAATTTAACTAAAAATAACAATTGTTCTTAATAAAAAAACTTAGAATATTTCGTGCTGGAGGAATTGGTTGTAGTTTAAGCCTTTTTCAATATTTTACCGAACATTTTCTCATCTAGATGTATACTGAGCTATTTAACATGCAGGTATTTATGTATTGTCTGGATATTGATTTTTAAAGAATGGCACGAATTCCGACGCAAAGTAAATATTATATGATCACATTTTGCTCCTTGGCCTTTATCCTTCATTGTTTTCACCACATTTCATGTTCAAATATAGGATTCTGCTAACAACGAGATGGTTTTCGTGTACCCTTAGCAAAGCTTTATCATCAGCAAAAGTTTAACTTTGGAAGTAGTTGTTTGTTGGCATGTCCAAGGTATATATTTAGTATAATGTAGGATCCAAGATGATGCCTTGTGGGACTCAAGCGTGAATTGTCTGAGAAGAACTTATACAATCGCCTTCTTTAATAATACATCTTTCAGCTTGTGTATTAAGCCTTAATGTAAAACTTTATCAAAAGCTTGAGAAACTTAGATAAAGATTGAGAAGTAATATTTTCTTTATTCAAATTCTTTTCTTATGAAGGTTGCTTAGGTATACTTGCTTGAATGGTGCTTTGTTTTCCTTTAAACCGAATTGATGGTTTGAAATACATCTATACTCATTTAAAAATTTTAATTTCAAATTCTTAAAATTGTCTTAAAATGTTTTGCAAATTTTCTTGTAAAGTCCCAATTTTTGTAAAAATTATTTATGAGAGCTTAATTTAAGTAAGAAATAGTAAATTTTTATAAAATTTCTTGTAAATAGCAAAATTTTCTAATAAAAAACTCCTTAATTCTCGTAATATTATGCTCTAGTATTTTTATGTGCACTCCCCAAGTATTAGACGGCAAACTTTTTTTTAAGTGATGTAGCGAGTTAGAATTATGTGCAAGTGTATTAAGATAAAGCAAAAGGTCGGTTAGTACGTGATATTCTTCGGTTTGTTAGTTAAGAATAATAAAAAAAAATGTTGAAGATAATAACGTGCCATCATTAATGTTTAATAAAGATAGTTTCCACTTATTTGTGCTTGATTGTGGTTAAGTGTGTGTCGGTAAACTTTTTTGAGAAAAGTGTACCGGTATGTAGGTGTAGACGTAATGTTCACAGTAAATAAAGCAAAGAAGCTTTTCATGTTTAGGTAATTTCAGGTTTACGATTTTATATATGATATATTAAGGTTTTGGTTCACAGCATAACTCGCGAAGGTTCAATAATAAATATTATATTTTTCTACCAAATATTATATTTATTTAACAGAGTCTTATCTTAATTTATTAAGACTGAAAAATATTAAACACGAATTCTTAGTAAAAAGTTTTATTTGTTTCATAAACAGATGAACCCTTTTTAAAACGGAATCCCACACATTGTCGATAAAACCAAATATACGAGCTTATTTTATTCCAAGATTTAATATCTAAAATGTAATACCATACAATTTCTCGGCATATCAGTCTGTGTAATAAATATTCGCTCACTAAATCTCCCACGAATTATTTTATGTTATATGTTTGAATAATCACCCATTCATACATATAAAATATGTTTGTTTCGTATCTGCGTAAATGTATGTGGGGGTATGCAATATTAAAAATAATATTTATTTTATGCAACAGAACAGTTGGAGTAGGAAAATAAACACAGATGTTACGCTGTTAAAAAAAAATAAAAACTGTTTATACTAAAAAAAATAAATAAATATTTTAAAGAAGATAGTGGGTTAAATTTTCACAATGGAAAAACTTCGTATGATGTTCTCAAGATTTTTAAGGTCCACAATTATTTTTTAACAAGATTATGATACATAATAGTAGAATTAATACATTCGATCGTATTGAAACTTTGTTTATGTGGAATGTAAAGCCACACAACCCAACACGCTAAGACAGGTGGGGTGTCACAAAGCCATAGGACATAAAGCCATATGGGGTTAAGTCCCATTCCATTGAGACATCAGGGCATATGCCATTAAGACTCAATATAATGAGACGCCATACATTTTTTTCCGAAAATGAGACATAAAGCCATATTATATAGGATTTTCACCTCTTTGATAAAACAAACACCGGCTTCGCTAACTAAAGCTTCTCTGCGAAATCGGCCTTCGTTCGAAAACAAGGCAGATTTTAGAAGCTTTAATTAGCGAAACCGGTACTTGTCATACCATAAATGAAAAAATAAATGAAAAATGGCGAAGCCGGTCTTTGTTATACAATAGAGTAGAAAATCCTTGTGCAGCGAAGCTTTAGTTAGAGAACCTGGTCTTTGTTATACCATAGAATAGAAAGAATTCATGGAAATAAAGCAATTTGTAACGCAAAACATCAAATGGGACATAAAACCATTGTGACGTTATGTCCCATTCCTCTAAAATTGATATAAGACTTAAGGCCATATCAAAATTATGGCTTTATGTCCAATGGCTTTGTGACACCCCACCGCTAATACAATATGTTTATGTTGGCATAACATGTCATAATACCTTGTTTGAGTTGGCATTACATAGCAAAGCATGCAACTTTCCTGAAAATTTTGCATTGTGCAGGTCTCTAGTTGCCATAATTAAACTAAAAATCTCGGGAATTCCCGCACAAATTTCCTGGGACTTGCTTTCTGAAAAATGTGTGAGAGCCCGGACTATCTGTCTCAGAACATTTCGTATGTTAAACTTTTGTTAATCGGCTCAGAAAATTACGATGTAAAACTTTTGTTACCACCTACTACTCATTTTTGAATTTTGTTAATGTTAATTACAGATGTTAGTTATGAGGTGGTATTATGAACTTGGCAGTTTTTTAACCTACGTCCACTGTAAATTAATATTCTTGTCTGTAGACGATTTTAGTGGACATTATAATAATTATTGTGCTTAACTACCAACAAAAGTGATTAAATTTTGCCATTCTCCTCTGATAGACCGAATGGATCTTGTTCTTCCTTGTCTGTAAATCAATATCCTCGGTTAAGGGTTTCGTTTTGAAAGGACTGTGTTGTTTTTTATCTTTCTCTTTGCAGAGCATTAAAGTTTAACTTCGCATTTACTAAAGCGTACGGGCTTAGTAGTGTATTACGTTTTAGCCTTGTCTTTTCGCAAAACAACTTTCATATGCGTTGCTTTAAAATGTGTAAAAAATATATTGCTTTCGAATTGGAACTCGTTATATAAAATTCATATCTTCGTAAGGTACACAGTAAGCGAAATTTATATATTTCTTCTTTACAAACCGGCTACGTTTGAAGCTCAATTTTTTATTGAGACGATTCACTTTAAAAAAATTATTTCAGAAAGCATAACACTTAAATATTTTTAAACACAATTCAATTTTTGACCTTTAAACTGTTATCTCCCACTGTAATTGTTATATTTATGTATAAATTATTACTCTCAATCTTTAGTGATGCTATAAATAAATGGACGTGTAAATTTATTATTATGTGTCGTTACATAAAAACAAATTTCAACATACAACAACAAATATTCTTTAATATACAACGCAATTTTACACTCACATAGTGACAAGCATAAACACTTACACACATACTTAATATTATGTATCTATTGCCCAGAATTTGCAACAAATACAACTTGGTGAAACAGCAAAAAAAAAATGCAACAAGCTAAAAACGTGTTCAGCAAAACATTTATTGTATTTGACGTACAATGTAGTGTGGCAACAAAATTACTTTTTATACTGCACGCACATGCATACATATATGCATGTATATTTTTCTATAAATTTTCACCCTTGCATATAAATATTGCTTGTTAATGCATCATATGATATGACTTAAACTGAAACAAAATAAAAAAAAAACAACTAAAACAGTATAGTCGGTCAAGCCCGAACATTTGCTAACAGTATACAAAGACAAATGTTCGACAGTGCACCATATCTATGACACATGGGCAATGGCCAATCCCAGATTTAGCAAAACAAAATTAAGTGGTTTAGCTTTATAGATTAGTACCTTGGATGGTCCATCCGTCGAGTCCAATTTTCGATGTCTGGCAAATGACACGCGTGATGTTTTCCTCCAAGGCCTGAATCGAAGCGTGTTTGTCCGCATAAACTTTAGACTTTACATATTGCCACAGGAAAAGGTCTAACGGTGTAATATCACACGATCTTGGTGGCCAATCGACTGGCCCAAAACGTGAAATTATGTGCTCACCGAAGTGTTCTCTCAATAAATCCATTGATTGTTGCGATGTGTGGGATGTGGCGCCGTCTTGCTGAAACCAAAAGTCGCCGAGATCAAGAGCTTCAATTTCAGGCATAAAAAAGTCGGTTATCATGGCGCGATAACGGTCGCCATTGCAGGGAACGTCGCCAAATCGACGCTCCACGGTCTTCGTGTACACTCTCAGCTACGGCCGCTATATTTTCTTTACAGCGTGCTGGACGTGGTCTATTCGGTCGATTATTATGAATTAATATTAGAATGAATGCTGGGTCTCAAAATGGGAGATGGTGTTGCGAATAGTACGCTCAGCAGGCCGATTTTGTTGACCATAAGTTGAGCGAAGTGCACGAAACACATTCCTTACAGAACGTGAATTTTCGTAATAAAGTTGAACGATTTGTAAACGTTGTTCAGGCGTAAGTCTTTCCATTATGAAATGCCAAAGAATACTTAACAAAAATAACATGTCAGCATGACACGACTCACACGTGATCTGTCAAAAAAGGGCTATTGAAAAAAGTATCTATACTTGGATCACCCATTATATGCCGAGTTATCAATACTAGTTAGTGTTTGCCTAATGGCCGAAATTCAACCATACATTTTTATGTAAATATAAAGAAAGCACAGAACATCTAAGTATATATGAATTTACATGTTTTGAACATTTATTTTTTCCGTCTTAGTGGATCGATGTTATCTTCCATGTGAATTAATTTAATTTTGAAAGTTTAAAATATACCAAAAAGTACCAATTGAAAAACCAAAAAGTATCATAAAGTTTCCAATAATAGATTCTTATTCACTCAGGACATGTTTAATTATGTTTATAATGAAAAAATCTTTTTACTTAAAGGTTGCTTGATTATGGAGTTCTATTATCACATACAATGCAAGATATTTTTCAAAGTCAGTTGCGGAGTTTACTAGTTATGTTATCGAGCATATTTCAATACTAAATTTCATTGTTAAGCCAAAAATCTTTAAAAATACATACCCATATTCGCCTAAAAATTACAAATTAGGTTAACAGTACTTAATTATAATACATTATATAAAAATGTGCTTGAATTTAAGTTTATCTTGTAATCTGTTTTTGGCCTATAAAGGCTTTTTGATTGTTTATTGAGTTGAAATTAATAAATAAATAATATTGGCGAAAATTGATGAAAGTTCCAGATGTAGAACGATAAAGTACCAAAAAGCTCCGCCTTACATGGTTGTATGCACTCAGGACAATATATGTTTACTTTTATATTTTTAAGTCCAATGTTAACAAAAATTCAAAAAGTACCAGATAAAGAACAAAAAAGTACCAACATTTTTCATACTATAGGTACTCATTTTCTCAGGATCCTGCACCTATAGCATTATGTTTCTACGTTTAATATTATAGAAAATTTAAAAATTATCACATGCAGCACGAATAACTAAAAGAAAGAAATTTAATTTACCGAATTTCCACTTTTTGATACATTTTTCTTCTTATTGAGGTTCGGTTGACAAACAGAGGAAGAAGTGTCTTTACTGGTTTGCGTTTGCCGATTTATATTGTCAAAATATTTGAAAACTGGTTTCTGAAAAATGTTGAATAATCGATCGCACTATTTTTTGTACCATCCAGACTCTAGATCGACTCGTAAAGTGATTCTGAGTAGATCGGTATACTAAAAGTTATTTTTTAGTATTACACACACCAGCACAAACACATAATACCCTCTACACTATTGTGGTGTGGTTATTAAAACGCACCCGCGCACACACTGACACACATCACATTTAAAGCAATAACAATTCCATATTTTTCTATTAAAGATTGGGGTTCATTTTTGCTATTTTAAAACAAAAATTTGTTCTGGCATCCCAGTTTCCCCCTTGGGAATGGCATTTAACAGTATTTTATGACAATAAGGATGACATTGATGATGTTGAATGTCGGGGTAATTTTCAACAATTTTTTACGAGCATCAATAAACGACACTAAATGGGAAAGTAAAATGCGAATATTAAATTTATTTCGCTTGTACAGAAAATATGAAACGGAACGCTTGCAAATGTATTAAAAAAAAGGGCGATAAATTTGTAAAAAGAAAACAATATTGTTAATATGTTGTCGCAAATAATAAAGTGCGATAAAGGGTGTGTAAATTAAATTAAATTAAAAAGAAAAGAACTGAAATACAGGAATTTAAAATTGTTTATCCGAGATCGAATATCTAAAGCAGTATATGCAGGTCGATACAAAGGCAAAATTAAAGCAGTAGAAGGAGTTACAATAGATAAGATCAATAAGCTACGGATAATCACCAAGGACGAAACCAATTTCAAAAAAAGAGTGAAGAGTAAGCAATATCTAATATTTTTGAGGCAGGCGTAGATTTTACAAACAGAATTTATTAAATTTAAACATGCCTTTGGAGTACTGCAAAGAGTTTGGGGATCATAACAAACTCACACCTCTGCAAAATTAGGCGTGTATTCTTTATGTGCACGTTACTAGATATATGGGTGTGAATCTTCAAATATCCTTTCTTGGGTCTCTTTAAGTATTCATTACCGTAACCTGAAATACTAAAGATTTTTCCGGCCAAATGTTATCTCGAACAAAGAACAAAGGCTAAGATCTTGCGCCATTCCAAATCGCTAAGTATTAAATTGCTTATCGATAATAAATTAGAAATGGCTATACACTGAGAAGACCCAATTAGCAAGAAATGCAATCGAGTGGAATCCCCAAGGTAATATTACAGTTATTAGGCCATCTAACACCTGAATACGGTCTGGTCCAGATAAAGCTCGCTTGATCACAATCAAATTGCTAGCACAGTAAAGATTTGAATCGACCACATTTGTTGTGGCACTTTGATCCAGCCTGGAACCTTATGGTATTTTCACACTTAAAGTTAACATCTAGTTTTAACATTAAAATATTGACAGCTGATTTTGCGTTTACGTTATAAGTTTTATTAAATCAGGTTTTAACTCACAGCAATAAAATAAAATTAATTTCTCCTAAAAATAAGTAAATTTTCATTACAAAGAAAAAATTATTGCCGAATTATTTTAAAACAAACGCTTGTTTGAAATTTTTTTTAATTTCTACAAATTTTTTTACTGATTCAATTAATATTTTTGTTTGATTTTTATTTAACCAACAAAATTGTTGACAACTATTCAATAATATAATATATTTAAGTTTTCATATTTTTGTATGAAATATTTAACGATCTTTAATGTTGTCGTTTTTTGCATTTTTTATTTGATCGTAAGCAACACTTCTTTATGTGAAATATAAGAACAACAACACAAAACACATTCAGTCTATTTTTGGACGCTTTAAAAAAGTACAACAATAAGAAAGATGATAAAATAGCATGACGAGGTTTGTAGTAAAAAAATACAATAGCAGGTAAAAAAAACGTTTAAAACTTTTTAAACAACAGAAACAACAACAACATTATAAGAAACAAAATAAATTTTTGGTTGGTTTCAAAGTTGATAAAAAAGAATGAATAAATAATCCCGTATTTAATTTTTAAAACTGTTTAGTTTAATACATCAAATACAAAAGTTGAACGATGACGAAAACATATCGAGTCGGTCTGCTGCCGTTTTTGGTTACATTTCTTCGTCTTTAGCCAAGGAAAGGATCCAGAAATAGTGAGTGATGAAGAAAAACATTGTGTGTTAAACAAGACTTCATTCAAAAATAATTCCAACAAAAAATGTGGCTCAAAGCCAGCCACCGCTCTGCTTTCTGCCTTCATCTTCTCCTTCAGTGATAGCTTGGGTGTGCGTCATTGCTGGTGCAAAAATTTTTGTTTAAATCAGCAAAATTATTTGTTTGAAATTTATATGAATTTCAGTAAACTTTTTGTTTGATTCTGTAAATTATTTGTTTGAAAAAAATCAGTGTTTTTTTCAGTAAACAAAATGCAAATAAATTGTTTGAATATGCGAATTTGTTTGTAGGACCAATTTCAGACAAAAAATGTTTTGATTCTACAAAATTGATGTTTGAATTCGAAAAATAATTTTTTCTGCGTAGAAATGAATGCTTGGAAATCAAAAGATTTTAAATAAAAAATTAATTTTAAATTATTTCGTCGGTTTGATATTTGTTTAATCTATTTTTTTTTAATGAGCGCCATCTTAGCTAGAATTTGGGTGATCATTTTTTTTAAATATTACCTAAATGAGTCTTCTTAGATTCCATTTGATGACTTAAAATTGATTTATCCCTTGAGCGATTGAAAGAGTTCGTATATCTTTACCTAAAACGCAAAATGCCCTTACTAACCAAAAATTAAAAATCGAGTCTTTCACTGATTAGACCCAATTTATAAAAGATTTAATGATAAACGCTAAAAGGCCAAACTAGTCGTGTGAATAATATGCAACATTGGCAAGTGTGCTAAGAACTGCAGATTGTACAAAAAAAAAAAAAAAAAAATAGAATAAAACTAAATTATAAACAGTTTAAGGCAATTAATGATTTTAAATAGTTTGTTGCTTCTTCTGAAAATTTGTTAACATGTTAAATAGGGCCTTTACGTTTTAGGTAACGATAAGATCGTCAATATGTAAAAATAATGATTTCTTAATATTTTGAAATATTTTGTACAAGGCAGATTAATTTTTCCGGTGGCGTTGAAAACACAGCTGTGCTACATTTTTTTTAATTAGAGAGAGAAATGTCAAAAGTTACTTGTGTTTTTGACATATCGGCCAACGAAAGCAACAAAAAAATACATTTTGTGTTTTTGGTGTTGTTACTTGTTGCAGTAGCGACACCACCGTTTACATGAATTTGCTTTGATTTTGCATTTTTTTATACATTCTTCTTGTCAAATTAAAGGAGAAAAATAGAAGTTTTCTTGTCAGCCAAGCAAATTAAAAAATTGGCTAAAAAGGAAGAACAAACATTACTGTCAATTAATAAAGATAAATGAAAGTACGAATGGTTTCTTTTACGAGAACCCGATAACTTTTGTTTGGTTCAAAATAAAGTTTGTTCAAATACTCAGAGCGCACTTTTATCACAGAAAAAAATTCAAAACATGACAATAAATGACAATAAAAACAAATAATTAATTTAAAAAAAAAAATTAGAAGACCACGAATAATTCGTTGAGAACAAGAGTATCATTTATGATCGACAAATTACCTCATATGCGGATATGTTAGCTGATTTCTAACAGATTCGATTGTGATATAAAAAGGTCTTAAGATGGTTTTATCGTTAGAACCAAAATTTGTGTTTAGACCTTAAGAAAACAGTATTCCGTGAGAACTTGACGATAAAAGATAAATCCACAATAACATTGGTAATTATAGTTGAAGTATCCAAAAAAATTTTTAAAAATTTCGTTAAAAATAATTCTGTTGGAGGTGACTATATAGAAATATGTGTTATTTTGCGCGCAGCTGCTTTAAATTTAAAAAAAATAATTGTTTTTCAAAAGAGTGCCATATTCGGCGAATCTTATTTACCCTTCACCATGGTGCGACAAGAACAGAAAGTTATATAAATACCGTTCTTTAAATTTGATTAAACCAATTTTATGCCACGTCCACTTCTCCAATTTCACCACATTTTGTTAAATGGTGTGTAGTTATGTATAACCAAGATGCTTAAACCAAATTTTTAATATTTGGCTCTTGCCGTTCCCCAGATTTACAGAAATCGTTATGTCTTTGTAGGGAAAGTGCCACGCCCACTTCTACAATCCCGATCATATTTTTGAGAGGTTGTGTATTGATAAGCAAGATTTTTGTTCCTAATTTGGAAACTTAGGCTCTTGCCGTTCTTCTTAAATATTGAACAAAGTAATAAAAAACAACAACAGCATTGGATTTATAGGTAAAATTAGGGCTGTCGTCATTTTTTGGTCATATTGCAGCCATTAAGGCACCGATCTGGCTGAATTTTAATAGCAAAGTTAAAAGGATCAGCTGTTATAGAAATATATAGCAACCAAGTTCCGATCATAACATACACTCGCAATATTATTACAGTAACGGACTGTTGTTTATTTAAGAAATATTCCGTTCAGTCATTTTTAAATAAATAAACATTAAAAATTCCAAGCAAATTTATTTTTAACTGATTCTAACAGTTATTCAAAAAACTAAGTGCATATTAATACGGATTTTCAGTTGCAGTTAATATTGTCCGTTGATTGAGTTAAATTCTTCTTTATGTTTAAGTAAATAAAAATGTAATTTAAAGCAACGAAAAGTTCATTTAATTTTTACTGTCAAAAATTCAACACCATATTCCGTAAAATCAAATAAATATTCAGTTATTTTATAAAATTTTACTACCAAAAATTAATTTTTACTTATCTTTAAAAAATGAATTGCTTGTTTTGTGTAAGTAATTCCCATTTTCTATTTGTTAAAATAATTTAGTTAAATACATCAAATTTTAAAAGTAAAATAATTGCGAAGCCATATCGGTGATGCTGCTGGTGTTTTATAATTGAGAGTTCTTCTGTAAACAACGTGGTCAGTACAACAAAAGTAAAACAAACGTCTGTAGCTGGGTAAGTAAATAAAAATATTCTCCCTCACTCGCTTATAAGAAAACAAGCGGACAGGTGTTTGTCTGGTATTTTTTAGAAATTCGGCTCTTTTGTGGAGTAAACGAAAATTTAATAAAATAACTGAATATTTAATCGTTTTTACTGAATATGGGGTCAATTTGACAGTAAAAAATTTACAGTAAAATTTTAATAAATAACTGAATATTTAATCGTTTTTACTGAATTTGGTGTTGAATTTTTGACAGTAAAATTTTACAAAATAACTGAATATTTATGGTGTTGAATTTTTGACAGTAAAAATTAAATGAACTTTTTGTCAAAAATAAATTAAACATAGGTAGGCCGGTTTTTAATTGAACTTTCATTTATTTTATATTACAATTTCAGTTAATTTTACGTACAGAATATTGTGAGTGTACCTCTATTACAATATCCAGGTAAAGAAAATTTTCCTAAAAATGAAGCAATCATGCTCAACATTTTCTTGGTTATTCAAAATACAATTACGCTTTCGAATAGGCCTACAAAATTGACTTAAAGTTCGAATTAATTAAACTATTGTTCTGGAAAGCGAAATCCAGTGAAATTGAAATCGACTTCCAGTTCAATAATTTTGAAATTTACCATAGTTTTTCCTGATTTAAGGGTAGCTCTAATAAAAAAATTCAGTACTCATGGTATGAAGTATGTAAAACGAAATATTTTATTGAACCTTTAACACTGGATAATTTTCAAAGTTTGTTCGATTTTAATTTCACACGAATTCGATTTCCAGAATATGGCTGTATATTTTGCACCTGTCTCGTTTTTGAGCTTTTAAAGACCCTTAATTGCGTCATTCTTGTCGCATGAGTGAATTTCTTTTCGCTAGTTGAGACTTTTATACAATAAATTAACAAAATGTTTTATTTTTTTCTAAGGTTTACATTAATTTAATTACAAATTGTGCGCTAATTAATATTATGACTTTATGCATTGAAAAGCTTAAACTTTGAGCTCGTGTGAAGCCCGAAAGACTATTATGACTTTGTGGTTTTGTCGTTACAGCTTATTTGCCAAAAAAGGTGGTTTCTCCTGGACGATAACATTTTGTCGTTTTACACCATATAAAATTTGACATTAGAGAAATCATGGTGTTCTTATCGGAATTTTGGAAAAATTGCACTAACGTTGATGCTGCAATGAAGGTGCGATATGTATATGATTTATTATATTTATTATTTTTTAAACATTTCAAAATTGTTTCTCTTAAGCTATAAGCATATATATTAAGGGTATAACCAAAAAAAAAATACCTATCACGACGGGGTGGCCACTGATGTATATATCAAGAAAACAGTTTTTTGAGATCAATTTGGAATAAAAACCTCCCCCCCAAACCGTGTTATCTAAAAGCTTGTAAAAAATAATAATAATATTTTAATTTTTCTTTTTTAAATACTTCAGATACTACAAATTATCTTTGTTGAAGGAAATAAACATTAAGTTCAAAGTGCGTGTTGTTTTGCAATGTTGAAAACTATCTTTTAAAATTTACCAAAATTTTGGGTCCAGATTTCCGAATTTTTCCGGTTACAAATTAGAGCACTTCTATGAAACATTTTATAAACTTAAGTATCACTACGCACTGACACAAAAATCAACGAGTATATGGGATACAGGACCTCTCTGTCTTAGCGAAACTGTAAACAAATGAAAATAAAAGTAAACAATTGGGATTTTGAGGTTGGTTCCATTTTGTTCAAAAAAAGACTTTCCGTGTTATTTTAACATAATTTTAAATGTTTGGATGTAGTATAATTGGTGGTATAAGTCTTATTTGTGAAATAGTATAAAAAATATCAATGAATGTTTTTTGTTTTTACAATAAGGATATTGTATTTTAATTTACCAAAAAAAATCCAAATACTAAACTTCAAAGTGATTTGTGGGGGGGGGGGGGGAATTTTTTTAACGCCCGCGAAAAAGTGACCCCACTTTTTATCATAGATTTTCATGGTCCATATGGCATGGATAGGTATTTTTTGATAATTTAAAAAATTTTTCGTAAGTTATGCCCCTAATATATATGCTTATAGCATAAATCAGGCATATTTTCATATTACATTTTTTTAATGTAAACATAATAAAAATGTAAGCATTAAATCTCCGTTTTTTGTGTGAGTTAAGGGAATATTTTTATAAATTTTCACATAACCGTATCTAAAAAATAATACACATACAAACCCATTAATATGTGTATGTGAATTCCTGAAACGTAAATGTCACATGAATAATGATATTACAAAGCAACAACAACTGACAGTCTTGACAGTCTTTACGCAGAATGATAACACGTTTAACCAACCATTGCATGAGAAACAGACCAGAAGTAAATAACGAATAAGAAATAGATGTATTATAAATTCATTATGGTAGTAGCAAAGGTGCAGGGGAAGCAAACGGTTTTCTAAGAAGCGAGAATATTTTATGGACAATGCCGAATCTATAAAAGGAACTATTGTTAGTTCAAGCAGGGTTGTTATGCTTTTTTCTTAAAAAAACGTCAACAATTTAAGCAAAATACATCAAAATTGTCACGAACATTTAAGAAAATCGTCAAATTGTTTCATTTTATTAAAATCTGAGGCAATTTTTTGCACTGATTTTTTATTGATTGGTTCAAAAATATCAATTTTTAGCCAGAAATTCTATTTATGATAAAAAAAAGTGATACGGTTACGTTGTATTCTATTTATTTCAGCAAGTGGGCTTGGATATTATAAAAATAAGAAAAAATATATTTTCACAAAAAAATAACAAAATTTTAGTTGCAAATTGTTTTACTGTTGAAGGTGCTAGGCCAAGGTTTTTGTCTATATCAACAGCCCTTGCACCCAACTTGAAACGGTTTATAACGTCCAATTTTCAGCCCCTATTACGATTCACAACTCAATTCAGTTAAGTTGTATTTTTTTTGTGGTTTTTGTTTGCCGCAATATATAAAAGTTGTAAGCCATGTTACAAAAATTAAAAAATTACAACTCAACTGAATAACAATGGCTTCTAGAGATTTTTTTTTGTTTAATTTCCAATAATTTTTGCAATTCGAAAAATTGATTGCTACAACCTGAGTTCAAGTAAAAATCTCCGTCTAAAAAAAACTTAAGGAAACAGTTATTTTGAAATAAATAAATGTTGAAATATTGGCAATTTATATGTTTGTATACTGGCGCATATTTACCCTGAAGTAAACATGGGTCCAAGTGCCTCCAAGTCACCAGTTTTGTCGACTATTTAGGTGGCATTGCCAACGAAGTGTCTACTATACTCCATTTGCCACTATATTTGACTTTAATACTTAATTTTTTTTTATCAATAACAACTGATAAGAAAAGTTGAAGAAATAATAAAAAAATATTGTTATGATTTCGTATTCTCGCCAAAAGTGTAGACTACATTTACTCAAATGTACTAGTGATTCTCTGGCACCAATGTCCACATATGTTCCCAAAGTAACTACATAGTCAGTAGTACCAACGTCAGCAGTAGATTTCCAATGACACGCACATGTTAAATGCATATAGTAAATAAAACTGTCTGGGGTACAATAAGTAACTAGTACTGCTGACTGTGTCAATAGTGAATCCGTACAGATTCACAAGTGACATTTCCTGCAGGGTAGTTTAACTATTTGTATGTATGAGTATAATTTGCAAATTATAATATTCTTTTCCGATAGCTATCAAACAGTAGATATCGTGCAAGACCAGAATTTCGGATGATGCTTTTTATGTAGGAGAGTTGATGTATGATATTCTTTTGGTATGGCGAATTTATGAAACAATTAGGGTGGTTCACAAAAGCAAAAAATATATATGTATGTACATAAAAGTTATTCCATTTACTTCGTTGCACTACCTCCTCGTCGTTAGTGCTCGTAATTATTCTGAATTGTAGGTAGATAATGGGGTTTTTCACGCCCTTCTTGAAAATGATGTCATATCTGAAGGAGAAATGAATTTTGTTGACCTAAGCGACTTTGATAATTATACTGATGAAGCTTAAGATCTCGTGAAAGAATTAGTAGATCATTGTGATGAAAGTAGTGCGATCTATTGAAAATGATCATTATAATAATCCAGCTCCAGGTCCTTCATATAACCAGTCCATATTTTGGGGCATGTGTTAAGGGGCTTTTTAAAGTCTCTATAAATTGATTTGGTCCGTCTTCAGTGTCAAATACTTTTCATATTAAAAAAGTATTTTTAGCCTAATTTTGCTGCTTTAGCTTTAAGTTTCAGTTGTTTACCAAGTCTTCAAAACTTAAAGAAACTGAAATTTAGGCTGGGTAAAATAATGCATCGATACCAACGAAAGTATTATTGCCGAGTTAGTTTGCTTAAACTTAAGAAATTTTCCACAGAAATTCAAAACTACTTTAAATTTTATAGCAAATTTTTTATAGTTATTGATTGCTAGCGCACAACTTTGTATCGTAATAGATTTTAATACAAAATTTTTTAATCGTTTTAGATTCTAAGTAAAAAAAACTTTGTCGTACAGAAATTTCAATTTAGATTTTTGTAGAATTTTTTTTGACTTTCGTAAGCGTCTCACTTTCTTTCGTGGGCATTTTTATTTGTCAAAGTTTATGTTTCTAGATACAATCAAAAAATTACCAACATTTTTCTTCTAACATGTTTGCATTCGCTCGGGACCCAGACAATATAATTTTATCTTTTTTAAGAAGGAAATGAATTTCACTAATTTCTCGTTTCGATCAATTCTTCTCCCCATTAAAGTATCGAAAATAGTGAGACCCCAAAATTTATTGATCGGAAAAAATGTGTCTTTTAAAGTAACGTATCCGGAATAAAATATGGACCGACACATTAGCAGTAATAACAACTTTATATCAGGTATAAAAAAATCAATGTTAATATGCAATTGTCAAAATAACCAACTTTAACTTATTTTACAAAAAGATATCAAGCCACATCGATGGGCACACAATCACCTTTGTGTGCATTTTCTATAACATCCATTTCATTTGAGTAATAAAACACTCTTGGTTTCTATCCCTTTTTATAGAAATTTCTATTCAAATTTTCCTAAAAAGTTTGAATTGGTGTCCATTTATGAGCGTCCATTGTAAACAAGTTCCCATCATCCATGATACGATTCATGGCCAGCCAAAAGCAAAAAATTTTTTTAACAAGGCCCGTATTAGATGTTTGATGATAACTGGCTCTTTTCTGAGACTGCTGGAATAGGTTTCTTTGCAGTACTCTGATATGTGAAACGTACTTCTAATTTTTGAGTCTTAATTTATTTGCCAACGCGTGGTAAGATTTTGAAGTATATCGGCAAATTCTACTTTTCACATAGCTCGAGTTGGGATGCATTGTATCAACATTTTTTACCAAATGTTCGTTTTCTACAAAACGGTTTTTCAGTTTTGAATGCTTAAACTTTTTTTTTTTTTTTAATTTCCTAAGCTAATCCCGCGAAGCTCTTCGCTTGTCTGCAGGAGAGAAACCAGAGTCTCTGGCGGGAATCGAACCCGCAACCCCGGCGCTGATAGACTAGCTCACTACCAGCTAGCCTACCGGGGCACTCACTGTCTTATAAACAAAAGATTTTTCGATTGGATTTCAGAAAAGTGACGAAAAAATTAAAATTTTCTTTAATGAGGATTATTTTCATAAAATTTACAAATTAACTTACGACCTTCTAATTGGTTTTATGATATTTTTTCTGCTTTTTATCAATTCATTGAACTGATCTCTAGCCAAATAGTTACAGGGATAGTGCCGTTACTTTTTCCATATTTTGTTTTTATATTTCATTTTGCTTTATTTTTGCACTGAAGGTTGAAAATCAGTCCATATTTCATTCGCCAAACGTCAGCAAAAATATATACCCCTTAAACGTTCGAATTTCGTACGACCTTTGCTTATGTTTTTCTTAGATAAGTTACGAATATTTTTATTTCTCTGTTTATTGGTGTAAAGAATAGAAGGGATGAGAAAAATGTTTCCAAAATACTGGTTTACTTCCCAAAGGGCCGAATATCAAGAAAGTATTAGAGAACTGTTCTGTTATGTTTTTAATGAACTACGATAAGTATTAAATTTCTCTGTTTTTCTGCTAGTTTAGGAGATATGAGGTAAGCGGAATTTTTTATTTTCAATACATTCGAATTTTCAACAATATTCTCTCGTCATTGATTTGGCAAGAGACCAGTCTAAATTTCAAGTATTTAGCTTGAGCCGTTCACCCGATTATGAATTTGTCAGTTCTATTAAAATTGTATATACATATTTATAGATTTCATATTATGTAAATAGATTATTGAACGTGGAAAAATACATTGGCAAAATGAATAAAATTAGTTTTTTTATTAAGTTAAATAATAATTCCCTGAAAATCTTTCCCGCTGTGAATGTCATTATGCCTGTGAATGACTAACCGGATATGCGTTTAACTTTATTATGCCATTCTGCTGAATAATATTTACGTTTTTATTAAATATATCTATTCTATGAATTTTGCAGTAGTTTCACTGTTGAATTTGATTTTCTATTTTTTCCCCCAAATTTTTGTTCTTTGGTTGACTGTTTTAATAAAATAACTGACAACGCCCTTTTTTATAAGCAATTTTATTTTGGAGAGCAAAAAAAAGCACAAATTATGGTGGATGTAAAATCTTGGTATTACAGAACAACATGTTGCTAGCAACACACACATCAGTTGTTGCTATAGAAGCTGATGTTGTAACGAACCTGTGTACGACCTTTTGGATCATCTGTCAAAGACTTGACGTGTAATATCCAATATGTTGGGTTATTTTTTGTGAAACCTGTGCAGCATTTTTAATACATATTTATGTTTATTTATTAAAGCTAGGAATATTTAGTTTTTTAACTTTTAAAAAATTTTTCAACTTAATTTTACTCCTGCATGAGTATAAGAATACAAATCAATGATTTCTTTATTACAAAAGGTATACACAGCCTATGACCTACAAAAAAATTATAAGTCAAAATCATTTTCTAATTTTGCCTACTGCTTTACTATAAACTGAGGCATGTTATTTAACTTTTTATATTTTTTTTTGTATTCTTACTTTTCTATTCCCAAATTTTGTGTTAGCTCCAACAAAAACAGGTACCCATAAACAACAAGCAATCAAATATTTTTTTTTTTTCGTAAGATTAACAAAGAAAATCAAAGGAACAGACTTGAAAAACTTGATTGATTGCGTAATCAGCATGATGTATGAATATTACAAAAGCAACACCTAAGAAGTCTGTTGTAATGTGACTATAATATTCTTAATAAAACACTCTTTGTGAGTTTAATTTATTTAACGCACCCACAATATCAAAGCGATGAGGATTAATTTAATGAAATATTTACTTTTACACATGTACAACACAAACAACGTACGAGGATTCTGCTGTGCTTATATTCATTGTGTTAATACTTCCATAATGATTAATTAAGTTTTCATCACGTGTACTAAATGTTATTATTAATAATTGTACCCACAATCAAATACACAAGATATTATTAGCTTTTAACACCGCACAGTGATTTGTTCCATACCAAAAATTTAAAAAAACGCTCATCAAGGATTTTGATAAAATATAAATATTTTGTAAGCAAATTATCTGCCGAAAAACATACACAACAAGTTTTTTACGGTTGCTTCTTTTTATTGACGCAAGAGAGGGATAAACTCAACTTAATTGTAATAAAAAATACTATGTAATAAATGAGATTACAATAAAACCATAAATTTCAGTGTGGAACATTAAAACGAAAACTTATTAATGCATTTTTGACTCTCAAGAAAAACGTTGACAACAAACGTTCAAGAAGTTGCAGTGCAATAAAACTTACCTGGCAAATCGCTTTGATTTGATTTTCTTGCGAAAACAGCACACTTACAACTGCATTTAGAGTCGGAGAAAACCAATTAATTAAAGTCGGGAATGTAAGAAATGATAAACTCACAGTTTATTGGTTTTTTTTTGCTTACGCTTTGATATCGTTGCAGGTAAAACTTGAATATTCGCTTTATTGACCTACGACTCTAAAAAGGATATATTTATATAATGGAGTAGCAAAGTTGATTAAACAATGTCCAGTTTTGCGTTTTGCTAGCTCAATATTACAAGCTTGTATGCATTTTCTGCATAATTTCAGTTAGAAATGTTTTAGGGTTTTATTGAACAATATTCAATTTTAATCAATAATTTATTTAAATATCAATTTATATTTAAAATTCGTTTTTCATGTCAATTAAAAATAAAATTATATGAAAAAAATATTTTAACTGCCTGGTTTTTTTTTTTTAAAGAAGAACAAATTGTAGTCGCTATCTCTATGTTTATATAATAGCATCTGACTATTAACCATAATACGTTCAGAGGCAACCATTGTATGGTTGCTGCTTCTTAATAGCAGAATAATGCGGTTGTCGGTGAAAATCACATTATTATTATCTTTATTCGACCTTTAAATTTTCAATCCTATATTATTTCATAAGCTCTAGGCCACAGTTGTTTTTTTTAATAAATTTTAATTTCTTTTATTTTTCTATTCAATATTTCCCCATCCTTTGGCTGTCATCTTCAGGAATAATAAAAAATTGCTTTTTTACATACGAACGCGAATAGGCTTTGTGTGTTTTATTATCAAAAAACGCTTAGGTAGCCAATTTTGGGGTAAAGTACCACTGATGACATATTAAAGTATTTAACGTGGTTCATTCAACTGCTTCACTAATAATTTTGTAGTTATCCAACCGCTTTAATAAAATAAGATCGAGGGTATTGACAGAAGTACCAGTTTTTGGTATTTATTATGAAAATAAATTAACTTTATTCTAGCAAGGCATTGAATTGTCCATGCAAGATTGCAGCGATTTCGAAAAGTGCATAGCTTTAAAGAATATATAATTTTTTTTATCTGAAGCTTTTACTGTTGGATGGTGATTAGATCTATCACCCAAAAAATAATAAACAGTGAAATGCACATAGAAACTAGCTTATCCCCCAACAATAAATTTTAGAGTTTTTATCAGTAATAAAAATTGGGAATTAACTATGACAAAGTTTAAATAACACAGTGCAACAAAATTCGGGTCATCGCCGCGAGCCTCATTAATTGCAATGCGAAATGCAAATGGACAATTACCCGGCGATTCCACATGCAAGTAATTACTTGCAAGTAGTGTATACGTATTATCAACGAAAAATCGAGGAAACAGCCGATTGGCTGAAAGTAAAAAAATTGTGTGAATGTTAGTGAAAAAGTGTGAGTGTATTGAGTTTTTCGAACTTGTACTTGCATGTGGAAACGCGAGGTAAGTAGGGCCAATGTGTGAAATTTAATGCAGAATATATTCGTTTAAACGTTTATTCGTTTAGCTTTAACCGTTTTGGTCCTATTGGGATAATACATCCCGGACAATGTTTGAATGGTCCCATTTGTTCTTTAAAGCAAACAAAATTACGTTTGCAAATTTACCAGTCGAACTTGTTAATGTTAGTTTATCAAAAAAGTAATGGTCGCCAATTTTGAGTACGTGTTATTATGAGATTTTAGTATAAGTTGATGAGAAGTGCTCGTGAAGGTAACGTGAGTTGTTACTTATATGTGAAATAAAAGACACAATAAGAACGGTATTGGAGTAAAATTTTGTGGTTTTGTTTGCAAAAATTCGCTTTACTTTTAGCCTTTTTGTACTTGGTAAGTACAGTATTTACATTTAGTTGTTGTTGATTTAGGATATATTGTCCCATTCGGGCTTTTCATTGGGCTTATATGTCGCATTCGTATTATTTTTAGAAAAGTCGCAACTAAGGCTAAATCCTTAAGAGCTTTTAGAAGCCGATATTTTCGACTATAGCGAGTCTAGCGATTCCGAATCGGAGATGTAGTAGATATTGCGGACCAAAAAGTAAGTGCATATGATTTGGATCGAAAGTCCACCAAATGGTAAAAAAAGGTTTTTTTACAAAATATGGTTGTGGTGAACGCGAGGATAGTTAACCAATATATACACGATTAAAACCCGAATTGATAAGCTTGATGGTTTCACTAGCTGAAGACATAATAGAAGACTGGTAGCAGACATTGCAAAATTAAGAAAATGATATCATACTGACGTCTTGTAAAACGTAAGCGAAAAATCATTAACATAGGAGACCATATGCCAATTTCATCAGAAAAAAGATTACGTTGTTTTAGATGTAGCTCTTTAAAAAAGGAGAAAAGAACTAAAACCATATGCTCAAATTGTCAAGTAGCGATTTTTGTTGACTGTTTCAAGCCTTACCATAATTAAACGTTTAATTTTCGATACATTTAATAAATAAAATTGATTACATATATCTTTTAGTTCTTATATCATTTTTGTATTAATTGTCCAATTTATAATAAAATATAATAAAAATAAAATGAAATATATTTTCGATTCTAACTTAAATATAAATATACATATGCTGTCATTTTTCATTTCAACTGTCATTTCATTATCGCTTCCAATAAATTTTATCCTCCAATTACGTATAATATTAAGAACCTTTTCTGCAGAAAAATGTTCTTGGGTCGAATCGGGGTTGGTCCTACCGGGTGAATTTGATGAAAATATATTCTCCCGTTCCGGTGTTGTCATGTCCGAGTTATTTGGGTTCAAAGCATTAGATTAGATTTGTACATAGTTTCGATACAAGTGGGACATATTGTCCCATTTGTATTAAAAACCCGGTTGAGACAATAGTCCGAAAAATCCGATTGGGACAATATATCCCAGGATAATGAAAGTACTTATGAAAAAACTAATAATGCAAAACATAATAAATTGTTAAGATTGTTCAATATTTGTAAACAGATTTTTCATTAACATTGTTGTTTCTCAAATAAAAAGTCGGACCGAAAGGGTTAAAGTGCCATTATACTATACTTTTGTTTAGAAGGTGGATATAAGGTTAATAAATTTTAAGAAATTTATTTTTTATCTTAGAAATACAGTAAGTTTTTTTTTTTTTAATTTAACAAACGCCTTTTTAGTAAATTTAAAAACTGTAGGGCCCGAAATTTTTCGGAAACCCGAGCTATCTATTCAAAACCCTTTGGCAAATTTGCTCAACCAGTAGTCTAGTTTTTTTTCGCATTGCTACTATTGTGGCTGGTTTTTATACATTTTACATCTAAGACAGATCCATCTGAATTCGCCTTCAAAATTAATTACAATTTTAAATTTTTACTTTGAAAAAAATCTATAAATTTAAAAATTTAAGAAATTATGAACTTTGTAATTTTTTTTAAACTTGTTTTATTACTTTTTCAGATCCAATGCAAATTACAAAGTGGTGAGTAAAAAATACGTTTAATTTTAAACAGAAGTTTTAAGCAGTTAAATTTTATTAACCGATAAAGACTTTCGTAGACAGTTTTACCAAACGATGTTATATGTTTTTGGTTGTTTTTTTTAATGGACATACATATTTTAATTTACTAAACTAACTTTATGTGTTGATGATGTGTTGACAGATAGCAACACAACAAAAGTTGAGTTGCCAGCAAAAAATTAGGCAACGCCTTTTTTTTATTTCAACATGAGCGGCGTTGCCTGATTTTGCTGCTAGCAACTCTACTTCAGTTCAGTCGTCACTCGCAATCGACCCATTATTCATAAATTTAGAATTAATTTTGACAATAGTTTTAGTCATTTTAAAAATGTTCCTATAATTCTCTTTCTTACAAATCTATATTGAGACTAGGGTATTCATTCGGTTAACCGATTAATTACTACTCGATTAACTGACCGGTTAATTGAAAATTGCCTATGTTCGGTTAACGATTAAGCCGGTTAATTTCAGTCGATTAACCGATGTTACAAAATTTTGGAAAATAAATAGTTTTTTAACATAGTTTTTTATGTTTTTAACTATTTGTTTCGTCTCATAAACAAAAGGTATGTGTTTAAAAAATAATTTTTCATGCAATTTATTTCCTTTTAGTAATTAATTCTTAAAATACAGTACAAATTCTGTAACAAAGGAATTCAGAAATAAATTTTTTGCAGAATATTCTGTGCCAATTTTAAAAAATGTAAACCGGACTGTAATGGCAAAATGGAAGATTTTATATGTTAAGGGAAATACTGGAAAAATACCGAGAAATAAGATATTCTGTATTATGGGTTGCTTTCGATTTCTCCAACATCTTTGATAAGTAAAAAAAACTATTATTTTTTTTTGCTCGTTTTAGTCTAGGCAATATTTCGTTGGTTATGTTATTGCTTGTTTTTTTTGCTAATAAACTCTAAATAATAAATAATTTTTGTATTTTTATTTATTGCAATAACTTAATTTAAAACAAAACTTAATTAATCGGTTAACCGATCAACAACAAAATTAACTGATTTAACCAAAACCTCAGTTAATTAATCGAGCTGTTAGCCGATTAAAGCAAAATCCCGATTAAATGAATACCCTCAAGCGGCCCATACACTTGCAATATTATTGTATATGATATTCGCCAAATTATTTCCATTTTATCCTATATTATGCAATAAGTCGCACAATGGTTTTAATCATTCAATAAAATGGTGAACAAAAACTATAAGAATAACATAAACAGCATTGTACAATGTTGCCAACACAGTTAACTTTCTTTTCGTTGTGCAATAAAAATCAAAAGCCTTTTGATTGTTGCCAATATATTGTGCCACCTTCGAATATCACATACACATTGGCGATATAAATGTACAATACGTAAAATTTAACAATTTTATTGCAAGTGTATGAGCCGCTTAATTGAGACATTTTAATTATTCAAACATGTACATATTGAAATTAGCGTTTAACATTTAACCACAATTAACACACACATAACCCAACTCGTGTAATCAACTTTAATTCGCTCCATTTATTACGTATACGCAACATTGGTTAAACTTCAACTAAAGTCATGAAAATTTAATTTGTCTAAAGAGAAATTAACAAACGAAAAACTTTTATTGGAAATATATCAAAAAAAATGTTGATGTACAAACAAAAAAGAAAGAACTAAATAAATATTTTTAAATATTTAAATGTTTCTATTAATTTGAACCTGTAGGATAAAACAGTTTTTGCTATTGTTGCTGTTACTATTGTATTACTACAAAAAATTTTATATGTATGTATGAAAAAAAAGAGAAAAGGAAAATAATATAAATGGTTGAAGCGTTTAGTAAAGCTGATGCTGATGATGGTGTGTGCGAATACGTTTTTACTACCTGGATGGTGTAACAGTTTAAAAACAATATTTTTTTCCTCTTCGTGTCCGTCTGGGAATTGTTGTAAAACATAAAAAAAGGCAGTGGTGAGCGGAAAAATAGCAATAGTTGGATATTGTTTATATTAAAAGCAAATAAGCGAAAGAAATGCCCGAAAGGATCTAACAAAAAACAACAAATATTTCAATCAAGTAGCAAATTTTTGCAAAATGTTTCTGAAATAGGAAATGTTTGCAATATTTCTCTGAAATAATAAGTTTTTGTAAAATCTTCCTGTAATAAAACTTAGACATTCATGAATATGACTAACAATTGTCTAGAAAAATTATCAGGAATATTTTAAGCAACAAATTATTTATATATACCCAGCGGAAAACTCAGAAGACCATCTCACTAAAAGCCTTATTAAAAAGACCGGTTTAAAAATGTGCTTGGTTCATTTACCATTGTTATATTTCTGCTATAGAATATCTTATAGCAGGTCTTGGCTCTTTTGTATAAAATATAAGACACATATTTCACACACCCTTCTATAAGAAGGGAGAAGAGAAGGAGTCAAGATATGAGTACGGAATGGAAGGCATCCGTACTCCTTTTTTCCCGTTGGTTACTTTCTCACTTATTCTAGAATTGTGTTTGTTTAAAAAAAACCAATATTCTTTATCAAAATCTTTTGCAATTTTATGCTCCCAAACGGTTACCTGAATATACACAAACTATTATAAAATCTTTTTTTTTTTTTAGTTGCAACAATATAACAACTCCTATTAACTACCATACACATCTATTACGAAAACTTCTCTTCTCTGCAGTACATTACCGTTTTCACGCTGTTTTTTGCAACTGCACTCTTTGGCAACGAACAATACACGACTACAATGTACATGTAAAACATTTCTATAAAAATTGGATTGTTCGATACGTGTAAAGTGTGCCTGAATTGAATATAAATATTTATGTGTATGTGTAAGTGCTTTAGGTTATTGTTAAATATCTCTTATGCTAAATATATAAATGTTTGTATGCCTGCATTTGAGCATCAGCTGCACGTAAATGTTGCACTTGTAAATTGAAAATGCAACTATATTGAAATATGTATTAGTTTCTTTTTCCACTTACCTGCCTACATTTTTGCAGAGCACAAGCCAACGAAGCAAAAAATTGGTATGTGAGAAAAATTGTATACAATTTTCAAAATTAAAGTTCTACATTATTACTTTATGCTTTAAAATAGATAAAGTAATACACTACTGATATTTTTTTTTTGTTTAGCCTCAACTACCGCAAAAGGTGAATTAAGGGCTACATGTAAATTTACCAACGTAGAATACCACATGAAGTATTTATTTTGTATTGCCTGAATTCTAGCACGATTTAGTTTATGTTCGCCAATTTGTCGAAACACGCAGATTTTCGGATAACACAAGAGAATTTTTTTAGTTTTTAAAGGCAAGTTATCAAAAGTTCTTCCAACAACTTGAAGTTGAAATACGAAAAAAATTCATACAATTTTAAAAAAAAACTATAAAAAATCTAGATCAAAAATTAAAAAAAATTATTTGCCGTACTTTTCTGTTATATGTTCGCAAGATTTTCTATATAGAAACAAACTAAATATTATTTTTTCAAGGTAAACTTGTACGCTAAAATAGCAGATAGCAAAATTCTTGAGGTTTTGGACGAGTTTTTGTCAAAAAAAAAATTTTTTCCGCGATAATTTTTAAGGTCACGTCAAAAGCTATCGAAAAATCGATGGCACATTATCGAAAAATGTTTGACCTTACAAATCGGCTCACCCTAATATTCATTAAAGGTGTTCTTGTTTGTATGGAAATTATTATTTTGTATTTCGATTCCAGTTCGCCGGGCAGATTTTTGTTCCTTGGTGGGTGGTTACATTTTAAAGGCCGATGTTGAATGTGTACCACGTCTCTCAATTTCAGAATAACTTAATTTGAACCATGTAAAGATACACAATCGAGCAACGCGTTAAAGTTATTCAGGCTTATTATGAAAATGGGCGTTCAAATCAAAATGCATATCTTGCACTTCGTGATTTTTTCAGTCAATTTAATGGTCCAAATGTGAGTACAATCGAAAAAATCATGCAAAAATTTTAGCAAAGCGGGCCTGTAGGAGATGTGAAAACGCCAGAGAATGCTCGTACACCTCGTTCTGCAGAAAATATTGCTGCTGTTCGCGATAGTGTGGCTGAAGAGCCGTACACCTTAACTCATTGTCGTGCCCAACAACTGCACCTCTCACACTCGTAGTTGATGAAGATTGTTCATAATGACTTGCATTAGCACGCCAACAAGGTGCAATTGTGTCAAGAACTAAAGACGCTTGACGATTCTAAACGTCATCAATGGTCAGTATGGTGGCAAGAAATGGCAACAGTAGGTAATCAAGTTTCAAAGAAACACATCATCAGTGATGAGGCACATTTTCACCTCAGTGGACTCGTCAATAAGCAGAATTGCCGCATTTGGGCGAATGATAATGCAAAAGTGATTGTCGAAAAACCAATGCACCCACAAAGAGGGACTGTTTGGTATGGTTTGTGGGCTGGCAGCATCATCGGGCCGTATTTTTTCCAAAATGAGGCCGATCAGGCAGTTACTGTTAATGGTGTTCGCTATCGTGAGATGATAACGAACTTTTTATGGCCGTAATTGGATTATATGGATGTGGAAGATGTGGTTTCAACAGGATGGTGCAAGTTGCCACACAGCTAACGAAACATTGTCTCTTTCGCGCGACAAATTCAATGGCCGTGTTATCTTACGTGATGGTGATGTCAGCTGGCCGCCCAGATCATGTGATTTGATACCGTTGGACTTCTTTCTTTCGGGTTATTTGAAAGAGAAGTTGTACGTCGTTAATCCAGAAACAATTAAATATCAAAAGGATGAGATAATTCGGCACGTCATCGAAAATTAGGACAATCGGATGGAGGTATGCCGTCGAGGTCGCGGTGGCCATTTGGCCGATATTTTGTTCCATAAATAATTGAACCATACCAATATTATCATAATAAAAAGAAATTACAATAATTTCCTTAATAATTGAAAGAAAAAAATATATGAGATTTAAGGTTTTTCCTTAAAAGCTTCCAAAAATTAGCATATACTATGAACAAAAGTTGTGATACCATATGGAGCCTTATACGAAAAAAATGCGAAATTATCGTAAAATTGGATGCCTTGCATGACAGTGCAATATGCGTTTAGCATTGGCCCCTGTGTAGGAGCACCCAGCACACAAAAGTTGTAATTTAAACGCTGTGCTTTAAACAAAGCAGATTTGTAAGGGATGTAGATGTAAAACCTTCGCTTATCATCTCGCTTACGAAAGGCATACATTTTAAATATATGGTGAGTTCCCACTTCGAAGCAATACATTTTTGACACAAAAAGCGCTTCATTCAACGCATATAAAAACTGGTGAGTGTAGCCTTCAGTTTTACTCGCTGAATGTTTTCTTACAGCTATTTTTGAGTTTTAGCCGTCAAGTCTTATGGTTTTAGGAAAGAAGGGATTAGAGAATTCCATTTATTTTCCTCCCTGTCCTAAAAACTCGAGACTTGACGGCTAAAACTTGAAGAAAGTAAACCAGTACTAAGGGAATGCCGTGGATTTTTTTTTTTTTTTTTGACTTGTTAAGAGTTTATTCCTGCAAAACGTTGGTCTTAGTGCACGTAATTTTGTTCAATGTTCCATTAGTGCTTCGCAAAATGATAAACATTTTTATTGGGAAATGTGCAAATAAATGTAATAAAATCTCAAGCGTTTGAAGCAGCACTTAGGATATATTCAATTTTTTTTTTTGTTTTAATTTGGGAACCACTCTCGAAAACATTTTAATGTGCTCAAAATTATAGCAGATAACAACATTTTGAAAACATTTGATTCCGCATTACTGACACTACTAAATTTTACACTATGTAACAAATTTTATCACGTCCTTTTGTGATCACAACTTTTTTATTGTGTTACGGTCATCCTACTATAAAAACAGTCGAAACTTTTGGGTTTTTGAAGAGACTGTATCATAACTAAG
This sequence comes from Pollenia labialis, assembly GCA_949318255.1. Lineage (NCBI taxonomy): Eukaryota > Metazoa > Arthropoda > Insecta > Diptera > Polleniidae > Pollenia > Pollenia labialis. Next base: position 126,102,475 of record OX439141.1, read on the forward strand.
GAAGGCGTAACCCAATTTTTCTACAAGAAATGCTAAACAATTTTAAATAAAATTATCTTTAAGTCACGCTATTAGTAATAATTTTTTTTATATTCTTAACCTTTTCAAAATAATTCAGACTGCATTGATGACAATTATAGTTTTATTTTGGTCTTATTGGGATATTTTCATTTTGTTTTAAGGATTTGCAAAATTTGTAAATGCAAAATCCCATCTATTTTTATAAAATTATATTAAAACTTCGTATATTCCAAATAAAACAAGCTTTATTTCATGAAAATTTATGGATAAATGTTGATTTTATTCACAGTAAAGGAAAATATCCCATTTTTAGCAAAAACTGTGTTTTAAAGAGAGTTTTCCATAGATTTTATTTATAATTTAAGACAGCTTCTTCCAATCTTGCCAAAGACTAATTTAAATTATACAAATCTTAATCGTTTTTAAGGACTTTAAAGTTATTGTTTTTTTGCTTGAAGGCTTCCAAGGCAATTCCGAAACAAAAAAAAACGTTATATTATTTTGTAAATTTATTTTTGTTTTTGATGCAAAATCGAAAATTTTGTTTAATTAAGATTTTTTAAAATTTATAAAAAAATAATAAATGGCAAAACATTAATAAAAATTTTGTTACTGAATCATAAAAGTGCGTATACTTTTAAAACCAATTTCTTTTTATAGATGACTATATCGCGATTGCATTTGTAACAAAGTGAAATAACCAGGGGCCTTATTGTGGCAGTCGTGATCGAGTGCTTTTTCGATTTGAAAGCATTTTTATTTCAAATTCTTTCAGTCGATACTGAACGAATCGAAATTATTTTTTCAGTATTGTAAAACTCAAACTAAAGTTTTACAATACTGAAAAAATAGTCCCTATTCGTTTAGTATTGGCTGAAATAATTAGATACTAAATTGCTATCGAATCAGGAAAATACTCGATCACGACTGCCAGAATCAGGCCCAAGTTTTCTGTAAAAATTGCGAATATATATTTTGCTTAGCAGCTTTTAATAAATAAATTTTACAAAGTGAAATAAATTACACTGGTCTGCTCTAAAATAAAAATGGTTTAATAAAAAAATACAAAAATAAAAATAATATATGGACTATAAAGATTTAAACGCTTTAAATTCAAACCCGTTATAAGTTTAAGGACTAATATTTTGCCCAAAATAAGGCGGTTATGCCCAATATATCTCACCATAACTTGAACCTAATTTCTCTACTTTGATTAAGACACCAACAAACGATTGGAAGTAAAATTTTCTGTAAGTCAGCTAAGCAAAATATGTTTATATTTTCAACTCTTTCGGACTTATTCGGAAATTGGTTTTTCATGCAAAAATAGCACTTTGTTTTTAAAAAAATCATAACATGAGTTTAAGGACAACAATTTTTTATTTTGATTATTAATCAGAAACAAAATTAAATAAATTTTTTAAGTTTAAGGTCACTTTTTTATAAAATTAATTAAAATAAAAAAAAATAAAAAGTTTTTTCGAGCTCGAGGCCAATTATTTTTAAAAATAAATATATTATTTATTAAATTATTTGTTCCAATATTTCGATATCCCTCGGATATCATTATCAAGGAATGAGTTAACTTTAGTAAGTTCAATAATAAATGTAGAGACAGTAATAAGTCTCTTACAAATATACCTGTAACTCATTCCTTGATAATGATATCCGAGGGATATCGAAATATTTTAACAAATAATTTAATAAATAATATATTTATTTTTAAAAATAATTGGCCTCGAGCTCGAAAAAACTTTTTATTTTATATAAAAAAAGGTCGAAAAAATAAAAAGATTTAATTTAATTAGTTAAAATATTTTTATTTTCAATATTTCGATTTCCATTGGAAATCTTCTTCAGGAAATTTTTAATATTAAAATAAAATTTCAAAATTTGACAATAAATGGAAAAATAAAAGTTGGAAAAATAAATCTAAAAATTTCAATTAACAAAATTAACATAATAAATTTAAACAAAAAGACAAACAAACAAAAAATGAAAAAACAAAATTTTAAATATATTCAAAGCCTAAAATCTATTTTAATGTCCCTTTCCGTCAATAGTTAATTTTATTTAATAAATGTTCACCAACTGAGCTATGCCATCTGAAATTCACTTTAGAAGCAATCAGAGACAAATACCTACTTATAATTATCCCTTTCATCAACCTATTAATTTTTATTCAATAAATGTCTATAAATCTGTTAATTGAAATTTTAAAATTTATTTTTCGATCTTTTATTTTTCCATTTATTGTCAAATTTTGAAATTTTATTTTATTATAAAAAATTTCCAAAAAAAAGATTTCTAACAGAAATCGAAATACTGAAAATTAAAGTATGTATTTTAATTAATTTTATAAAAATGTGACCTTAAGCTTAAATAATTTATTAAATATTTAATAAAATAAGGTCGAAGAAATAGGATTGTAATTTACTGAACAAAATTAACCATATATTATGAAAATCGGTGGCCAAATCTTCATTGTATTCAGTTTAAATTATTAGGGATCTGACTAATATTTCGTACGAAAAAAGGCGCTTATGATAAAAAATTTGGTCGTAACTTGAGAACGATTTGTCCATTATGGATAGAATTGCTACCAAGTGACTTGGGATTTATCTTTCGGTGATTTTCCGAATTTAGTAGCGGTAAATTTGTATACCCTTCACCACAGGTGGAATAGGGTATATATAAGTTTTTCATTCCGTTTGTAATTTCTACAATATTGGTCTTAGACCCTATAAAGTACATATATTTTGGGTCCTTATGGGGAGAGAAGTTGATTTATCGATGTCCGTCTGTCCGTCTTACGTTTGAAATGTGTTTTTCGGAGGCCCTTAGACATGATAGCAGCTAGGTTGTTTTACATTTATGTCACATAAAGTCTACCATTGCTGGCTATTGAAATTCAGCAAGATCGCTCTACAAGTTGCTGGGATATGACCAAAAAACCCCGACTGCCTTTAATTTATCCAAAAAAATCCCTTGTGGTTGTTGTTTTTTGTTGTTTTGTTTTAAACAAACATTTATACAAACACATAAACATTTATTTATGTACATGATATGCCGCTCAAATAAAGAAACTAACTCGTAGACTCAATACATTTTTATTTAACGCTTTTTCAGTAAAAGCGTTCGAAGGCGAGTTGTTTAAGTTTTTGCCTGTGACTCATGAGATTGCCGGTTCGAGTCTCAAAAATATATTTTTTTTTTATTTAATTTTTGTATGTTCTAAAAAACGATTTTAAGATTATATAATTTTAAAACGAATTTCAAACATCTACTTTGGCAAAAATAAAACCGACTTGGGTACATATAAGTATACATTTTTTGATTTTGACATATTCTTCGGCATGACGAAATGAAAAGTTGGCGTTGCTCAATTAATATTTATTTATATTTAAAGAACATTATTTATATAAATTTTTGTTCTTAACTCACCATAGTGAAGGGTATATACGATTCGGCATAGCCGAGTATAGCACTCTTACTTGTTTTTTATTTAACATGAATGTTGTTTGTTATTTTCAAAAATTCAAAAAACAAAATGAATTATTAGGGCAAACATTTTTTTGTTTTATCCAAAAGCCATTACGAATAAAATTATCAATACATTATTAATATTGGTGGACAAATGTTGATTTTATTTATAATTAAGGGATGGTATCACTCTTCCTGGTTTTTATCTCTTTTAATACAACACTTTTTTTTGATTATAAGATAACTTTTGGAAAACAAAAAACTATTTTTTTTTGAAATTAAAAAAACTTTCCTTAAATTCGGGCTTAAAAGCGATTTTACTTTAAATTTTTTAAGAAAAAAATTCTTATTCCATTGATTAAAATTCAAAAAGCAACTTTTACTCTGCTTTCAAGTAGAAGTATTATTGAACATAATTTTTTTTCAATATCCTTTATATATACATTTATATAAAACTTTGCAAAAACAAGTTTGCAGATACTTATACACACACAAATATATAGATCTGAAAGTGTGTGTTCATAATCGTATGTTAAAGGATTAATGGTTAAAAGCATTCAATACTTGTACTACTTTATTAACCATCCGTGTGCACTTGCAACATGCATACATGTGAACATAATATTTGCCAACTATAAAGCATATTTTCCACATTTTAAGCTGTAAGGATTTCTTTATTATCAAGCATGCTATTATTTTTTTAACAGCTTATTATGTTTACAATAGTATGTATACATATATATATATGTATATATGTGTGCGTGTATGAGAGTAAGTACTGAAAGTGCTTTGTGTAAAGTGAGTTAATACCTTATACTTTACTTTGGTTATTGACATTGTGCTTTAGTTATTTATTTTAATACAGATATTCAAAATAACATTTAAAAAAAATATATAAAAATATTTAAGAAAAAAGAAAAAACGAAATTAAAAGAGGAAAGAAGAACACATTTTTTTAATTGTTAAAAATTCTTGTCTTATCATTGAGATTAAGGCTGATGTTAGAGCGGCTACTTAAAGCGAAACGAAGATAGAAGCGATAATCGTTTATACTATATAAATGCTAGAAGGTGCCAGAGTGAACGCTATTTTGGACAAAGCGATTTATTTGGTTTATATCACGTTTTTAGTGTTTTATCAGTGCTTTTGTGTGAAATATAGATTATGACAATAAGTTTTTCATGTTAATTAATATCTTTAAAGCGGCATGACCACACATCACACTGATTCATCAATTTTTTAATTTTGTTTTGCGTAGCACAGCCACACATCAAATCAAGCTTCATATAAAAGTTGTTGCTTTAAAAAATAAAATTGTATTTTTTTGGTCGAATTATATAAAACTAAAATTTCAACAAAAAAATTTGAAAATTAATTAAATTCAAAAAATTTTAACAAACAAAAAAATTTTAAGAATTTAAACTTGTTCACAATCAGAGCAGCAATTTCGTTTTTTCTTCTATCTTATTTCTTCCCTTTCATTTTTAAAACAAAAATGTAACTAAAGCTGAAGGTCCACACCATGCGTTTATGCGTCTGTCGTTGTTATGCATCTGACAAAAAAGTAGAATCCGTGTAATTGTATATGACAAGTTACACAGAAAATTGCATAGAATGCATAGTTGTATCAAAGAATGAAAGTAGGCTTACTTTCAGCTGAAGGTCCACACCATGCGTTTATGCGTCTGTCCTTTTTATGCATTTGACAAAAAAGTTGAATCAGTGTAATTGCATATGACAAGTTACACACCAAAATGCATAGAATGCATAGACGTATGAACGCATCAAAGTAGGTTTACTTTCTACTTTTGTATCCGTCGCATGTGTGGTGAATAAAAGTCAGCTGTTATTGATGGCCATGGATGACAAATCATATTTTATTTTCAATGTTATCGATAAATATGTTTGTGTGGTGGGTTACTTTTTACTATTTTTTTGCATTAAAAAAGGTTTTTAATAAGAGAAAAAGCTTTCGTTATTAAGATTGTATAAACTTAAAATAATAAAATACATTAAAATTAATTTTAAGCACAATTTTATCACGAACAAATTTTGACATTCTAGTTATCGATTACTTTTATGTTCTGAGTGTCATCTTTGTTGTGTTTATTATATTTTTTTTTTTTTTTTAACAAATGCCATGAACTGGAAACTTATTAATACCGTGAAAAATCTTGAATATTTTTATAATAAAAGCTTACTTTTCTATGAATTCTTTTAAATAAATTCTATTAAAATATCAATTACACTTTCCATTTTTGGCAAAATTGCTTTTAATTGATAAACATATTAGCACAACAGCTGATAAAAAAAAAAAAATTTGGCGCATAAAACGCATGGCATGTAACTTGAATTTAGAAACGCATAAAATGCATAGAAAGTATCATACGCATCTACGCATGAACGCATGGTGTGGACCTTCAGCTTTCTACTTTTGTATCCGTCGCTTGTGTGGTGAAAAAAGTCAGCTGTTATTTTCAATGTTATTTTCAATGTAATCGATAAATATGTTTGTGTGGTGGATTACTTTTTACTATTTTTTTGCATTAAAAAAGGTTCTTAATAAGAGAAACAGCTTTCGTAATAAAGATTGTATAAACTGTAAAGAATAAAATACATTAAAATTTATTTTAAGCACAATTTTACCACAAACAAAATTTGCCATTCTAGTTATCTATTACTTTTATGTTCTGAGTGTCATCTTTGTTGTGTTTATTATTTTTTTTGATCAAATGGCATGAACTGCAAACTTATTGATACCGTGAAAAATCACGAATATTTTTATAATAAAAGCTTGTTGCTCTATTATGAACACCAGAGAAAATGTTACTGCCTATTGTGACCGAAGCTTTAAGCTCAAACATCAATCCAGCATTTAATTTTAATGAAAATCAAAAATAAAACCAGTTTAATTGAAATTACAATAACGGGAATTGAAAGATACTATTAAGTTATTAATTGGTACAAATTTTATTAATTTATTAATTGAAATCAGTTTTTTTATATGTGTATACATAGATTATAAATTATCCTTCTTCTTTCAGTAATAATCTTAAATATTTTCATAGAAATTTTAAACGCTTTAAAGATACTGCAACGTCCCTAATACCAAAAAAAACACATTTTTATATTAATCTTTTCTTCTCCATCCATCTTATGGACATTTTTATATGTTCGATTTTTTACAGAAAATTTAAAATATTCGAACACACATGAATTTTACTTTGTATGCACTTCCTTGGCCTTAAAGGCCGCAGTTTTATACGAAATATTGTGGAAGACAATATAAAATAAAAAATAAAAATTAATTGCAATTAAAAAAAATACCTTAACAGAATTCTTGTAAAAAGAAATTTCAATAATTAAGATACTGTATTTACAAGTATTTAAAATTAAGTCAACTTGCGTTAAATTTTCTTCTTTTTTGGGTGTTAAAAGGAATAACAATTAAAACATAAAAATACCAGGCTTGTTGTTGTTTAAATATATGTAAAAGTATAAGGAACAAAATTTTTTAATCATTTAACATTAAGTTTAATTTAGAAAAAAATAAAAACAAACATAGAACTTATAAATATTGCAGTAGTTTAACCCTCTAACCGGCAAGATCGTAAAACTCATCGGATTAAGTTTTATCTTCAGGTGACAAAAACATTTTGCCGTCTTGCATGTACAAAAATATCAACGGTAAATTTTATTTATAGAAAAAGTTTTATTAAGTCAAAGGAACACAAAAGTTGATATACATATTATTTTGCGGTGGTGGCTGTCCCAGGAAGGAACCGAGTCCAGTAGCTATTTCTTTACGAAAATGTGGAAGCTGTAAGTTTATCTCTTCATTGGATTCATTGTTGCAAATATAAGCCTTCTACGTGAACAAACGTTTGTATAAAATGAATGCATTTATAGAGGCCATATTCCAAAAATGGTAGAACAATCTAACCATAATGTTTTGAGTCTTACCTCGAATATGGTATCAACCCATGAGATCTACTCCACCCATGTGAGCAATGTATTCTCGGATGATTTGAGGTCAGTTTATTTCTATGAATTTCTTTTGCTTTCCTTCATACCGAGTAGCCTTTGAATTTTGTTCATCAGGATTGGTTCTTTCAAAACGTTAAATACTGACGTATGTTGATGCCAGTTGGAAATATTTATTATTATTCTATAACACAGTTTTTACATCGATGCAGAACAATTTATCATCGGTGAACCTTCCTTTTTTTTGCTGTGATTCATCTTGAAGTGGTAAATATTTCCGATGTATAGGAAAGAAGGCAGTTATCCCCCAATATCTGTCTATATTAGGAAAGCGGTACACTGACCATTAGCATCTGTACGAAATATCGTGTTTATAGTTTCTGTTAGAGCACAACGATTTGTCTCTACGGCGGTCAATGCAATAATATCGTCAGTGATAATGTAAGTGAAGAATTCCATTGGTGTTTGAGCTCTTTTAGGGCGACTTATAAGTCGCAACAGCCGCAATGGTTTTAAGCAATGCTACATTCAGCGAAAGTTAGATCGGCCATTGCGGTTAAATTCAGTGAAAAATTAATTGCCTCTACTAAGTCTTCGTTTTTGCTATATTTTGAACGGATCCTTCTGTAGATGGCTCTGAATCCTCTGGAAATGTATAGCTGTCGATATTATCCAAAACAGAGGTGGCATAAGTCAAGCTGTCATCGCTATCAAAATTTGTATTTGTGTTGTCTACAGAACTCTCTACAGAATCGATGAACTCAAGCATTTGTTTATTCATCATAAATTTTCTCCAAATTGATATTTTTCTTTAAAGAGCCTTTAGTAAAATCCGTATTCACTACAATAGTGAATTAAAAGGGTACAAATAATAAAACATCAACCAAACAATTGTGTTTTTATAAACAAAAGGTAAAAGTAACAATGAAAATTAAAGGGACATTTTTGTACACTTAAACCGGCAAGACCGTCTGCATAAAGCTTTCACTATTTCGTTTTAAAAGCAGGATATTTTTATTTTTTTTTTACATAAAATAATTTACAAAACTTTAATGAATGAAGTCGATTGCTTTACTCTCTCATGTATTATTTTAAAAATTAAAAAAAAAAATAAATTCGGAAAAAACACAACGTCCCATCTTCGGTAACTACGGGATTTTTTAAAAGTTTCAGTCTGTGATACAAAAAACTTTCGAACATGTCGACTGCCGATGTTCTTTGTTGTGTACAACTTTTCTTTTTTTGCTTTTGCCTTTAGTGCGACTGTTTTCATTTAATGAATCAGAAGTAAAGGCAACAGTTTATTTTTGTCCAATGACAAATGAAGATGTCGAAGTTGTAGCACAATCTTATGACTTTTACTATCTCAACCGCAGCTTTTTAAACGCTGATTTGCACTATTTTAAAGCTCAAAAATTTTTAATAAAACATTGCACCCAGAAAAACAACATGTTTAAAAATGGTTCCCTCCGTTTGGTTATTTTAACAGAAGATTTTAAACATATTATGTTTAAAATAACCATATAATTGTTAGCGGTAACTATATTATGATTAAATGATGGCTCCATCAAGAAGCCCCAACAATATTATTGTTGCCTACAAAAATTTTATGATCAATAATAACCAGGGACCGTAAATAACGTAAATAATATCCGGAAAATTTAAACATAAAAACTCTTCATGTTAAAGCCAACGGAGACTTATAGTATCATATATCAATAGATTCGAACTGACGAGATCTTTCAGAATCTGTGGTGATCTTAAAAAAAAAAGAGTTTTATGTTTTCCTTCAAAAATAAAACTCATTTTAGGAGTTTTATTTTTTCCGTCTAAAGTTAAACTCATTTTAGGAATGAGTTTTATTTTATAATGGCAAAATAAAACTTCATTTTTTAGAGTTTGTTTCGACCTTTTAGTTTTACGTTGAAAAATAACTGTTACAGATTGAGTTTTTTTCTTAATTCTTAAAATAACTGTTATAAAATAACTTTTTTGATATCACTTATAACCGTTACGGTCCCTGATAATAACTAAAATTTGTTAAACACTTACAATAGCATGGCTAGTTTTCAACCATATTGTGTTGCTCTTGAAAAAGAGGAAAATGCTATTGTCAATTTAAAAACAAATTATTACCATATTTAACCATAAAATTTTTAGAGGCAACCATAATATGGTTGTGGGTTTTTAATGGAGGACTTATTTAACCATAATATGGTTGTCCCTGATAATTATATGGTTATATTAACCATAATATGTTTACAATTTTTTCAAAAAAAATTTGGTTGGAGATGACCATATTTAAACATCATTTTTCTCTACGTGTGGAGCCCAAAAATCAAAGACCGTCTCGAGATGGCCTTGCCGGTTATAGGGTTAAGGCTGTGTTTTTGAGATCTAAGCTAAACTAGGCTTAGTTAACTGAAAACAAAAATGTTGATGGAACAGCTTAGTTTTGCTTAAAATGTTGGTATTTAATGAAGTAATAAAAGAGATAAAATTTTGCCTGAAAAATCTGAGTTTCAGACTAGGTTAAACTTAGTTTAAACTAAATCTACATCTCAAAACCCCGGCCTAAATGAAATACACTGTATTTTGCACAAGTATTATTTTTGGTTTTAATCAAAGACTTCTGTTTATAGCCCACAGAGGACGGAAACGAAATAATATTAGAGTATGAATAATAATTATATTAAAAAAAAACTATACATTTTATCAATACTAACAGATGGTTTAGGGCATCATATGGGCGTGCTTTTTCTACTATACTTTTGAACTTGCTTCCATTTGAGTTCCTATTACATAAAAGGTTTTATAATAATATATCTGTGGCAGAAAGGAAAAAGTGCTTTAGTTGACTTCAGCTACATTTGAGTGAAAAGCACCTTTGAGATCTTCCTATTCAAAAGTACATATGCGCAGAGTTTAAATTGGTTTGTGCGATTTTTTAAGAAAGTTATAGCAAACTGACTATTTGCTTTCATTTTTTCAATGTGAAATATCATTTGGAATAAAAACTTAAGTTGACTCCCGATCTTTGACATTTGGATTATTTATTTGACCGCAGATTATTATATTAAAATAAGGACAACTTTTCAAATATCAAATTTAAAGGTTTAAACTGGTATCCTTTAAAACTAAAAAAAAATTCAACTTAAGCCCTTTTCGTTATTTACACATTTTAATTTGTTCATATTTTATAGAATGCAGGCCATTTCAACAAAAGAGGAAGTTGCATAAACATTTTTTAAATAAAATATGTTTTGATAAATATTTATTTAAATCATATTAAAATATAAATATGCATATTAAAAACCATACATCATTGTCCTGTTTGTTGTTTTATCGTTTTGATTTCCGTTTCCGGTAAAACAAATGTTTTAAACAAAAGTTATACGTGATTTACTGAAAGGATATAATAAAAATGTATGAAGCCTTGATGTCATCAGAATTTGTAAAATAATGAACTTTGATTTTATTTAATACTTATTAAATAGATCTATTATGTGTTTAAACAATTGCTTTAAAAATCAAAATGATATTAATTAAGGATATATTTAAAACGTTGTGATAAGTTTTTATTGATTGAACTTAATAAAAGTGATTGATTATTTTCTAATGCTATAAATAAATAAATAATAAATAAAGTGATTGAATTAAGATAATTGTTATTTAAAGATTTTGTGCATTTCTTTAAACAAATAGAAATATGATAATTTTAAAAATGTAAAAGAAATATATAAAAATTGTATAAAGTACTTTAACTTAAACGTTCTGAAAATTTTAAAGACTATTCAAAAATATTTAAAAGGCAGCATATTAGAAGTCCTTATATATACACGAAAGCCCGGATTTGCATTGATTCGATTTGCATTTATTTGTAAAATGTTGTCCAATGCGCTTTGCGTCGGTCTAATTGATATTTGCGTTATTTTTAAAATGTGAAACCTTTAGAAGCATCATCAAAAATATTACAAGCAAATCTGTTTTAAAAGAAACATTTAATAATTCATCAAACCTTAGACAATTTGGCAACCTGTTAAACAAACGAATGCAAGTATTGTTGATTTTGAATCTGCAGATAAAGAAAGATCAATGTTTGTATGAATGTTGAATTTTGATGTACATTCATTATTATTTTAGACCATCCACTACCACTAGTGGCGAATCAGGGTATACTTAGTTTGTCGTTCAGTGTGAAACTTTTTTATTATTCAGACCCTAAAGTATATATATTCTGGAACCCAGTAAAATCGGCTTAGTAGGATGAGAGTTATGAGTCCAAATGTGGAACCACCACCCTAAAAAATTAATAGTTTCGTTACAAAAACTAACTAAAAATCATATTGGTAAATTTCTTGACGATCGGCTCATGATTAATTATAGGCCCCATTTAAAACCAGCGCCCGAAAAAGAGTCTAGAAAGTTCAACATCGTAAATAAAACCGCTATTGCAATCAAATTTGGTGTCAAATTTCGTGAAGATCGGTTAACAACTAACCATATGCCCTGTATAAAGGCCATTCTCGAGATAATTTTTAGTAAGCCTTAAACTGTAAGAAATAATGGTATGCGGTTTCATTTCTTAAAAATCTGTTTGTAATTTCGCATAGGCCCGATTTAAAGAATACTCTTGGTAAAGAGTCTAGTACGACATAACCTGTAAATAATAACGCTACTGCAATAATATTTATTATTCCACTAGTCTCGAAATTACACTGTTAAATTTCGTGAAGAATAAATTGCCACATGTAGGTCTAAACCGCGACGTTCACTTTTATAAAGATAAATTAATTTTTTATAGATCCCATATATGGCCCACGCCTAAAATATTCTGACTACCGGTGGACACAGCCGAATATAGCACTCTTACTTGTTTAACCTTTTGCTCGGTACTCGTAGAAAAAAATATGGTTGGAGGCAACCATATCCTAAGAGAAAAATGCAACTATGGTTGGATTTAAGCAATGTTTATTATGCTTGCAGGTTACCATATTATATTCAAATATGACAATAGTATTGTTAAAATCAACAAAAATGTGCACGAAATCAACCATAATGTGGTCAAAATTAACCATATTTTGGTCAATATTAACCATATTAGTGGTCAAAACTAACCATATTATGTTTAAAATTATCATTTAGCAGAATTTTGGCAAAGTAAAATTTAACAATAATATGATCAATGTTAACCATATTATCGTTATTTTTTGTTTGTTAAGTGCCATATTATAGTTTTATTTAATTTTTATTCCTGATAGGTATTATGTTCCACTTTTACAAAAAAATCCCCGTTAATTCATATACCAGCCTGTGACGACCTTCAATACCATTTTTTCTGTTCTACTAGTTTATTTTAATTTATGTATTTTAATCAATAATTAAAATAAAATTAATGAGAATTTTAAGCAAACCAAGTAACATGCAAACGACCATAATGTTGTTACTTTCTAATCATATTATTTTAAATGTAAAATTTATCATACAATGTTTTAAATTTTTATAATTTCGAACATATTATTGTTATCAAATATAAACCATAACATGTTTGGAGGCAACCATAATATGGTTAAAGCTTTTGAATGGAGACATTTAATCATAATATGGTGACCATAATATGTTTAAGTGTATGGTTGTAGCTTTATTTTATTAAAACTTTTTATTGTTAAATTTAACCATATTTGAAGTTTCATGGGAGGTAAACACATTTTTGTTAAATAGAAACAAAATATTATCAACCTTGAAAAAAGTTTTGGTAAAAACAACAAAAGATTGTTTGCTGACATTGCATAGACCATAATATGTTTATTTTACTATACTTCAACCATGTTTTTTCTTTGCGTGTAGTCTACATTTTTACATAAAAAGTAGAATAAAAAAAATTTTTCACAACAACAATTCCATAAATGGTGAGATATATTTTTGTACTCCAAAGATTGCTTTGATTATATGAAGTTCTTATAAACTGTTAATATTCTGGAGATATTTTGCTGAATTATATTATTCTTGTTTCAACTCCAAAATGTAAAGTTTAAGTTTTTTTTTTAAACAACAACAAAATTTATTTTCATCATTTACTAACGTTATAAACTCTACAATTACGTGTCCGTTTGACTTTAAACTTAGAAACTGTTGCCTAGCAGCGATTTTTTGTGCAGTTTTTTTTTTGCTTTCGTTTTGTTATGTTCCAAAAATAAAGGAAATTGTAGGAATATGTAGTTTGCTCGCTGGTTCGAAAGTTGTTTCAGCATAAGGGTTTGTTGTTGTTTCGTTATTTTCTTTTATATTTCTTCTTTTTTCTTATAATTCCACTAATATCAGTACTTTTGTGTTTGCCGTAATTACTTTGAAATTAGTTTCGTCACAAAACTTTCATTTTGAATATTGTGGTTAAAGGAAAAGCATCTTGTTCTAAACACACACTTATGCTACAAACATGCCAGCAAAAGACACACATCTACATACTCTTTCGCAAATACATTTAAATGTGTTCATAAAAGTTGCATGTATATTGTTTGCTTATTCCTTTGTAGAAAATTTACAAGTTTTTCCATAACGATTTTCAGTTAAGCAAACTTTATGCCTCACAGCGGTGTTTTACCCTAAAAAGGCAAAAGAAGCATAAAAACTTAAACATGAATCAACTGCACTAATGTGGTGTATACACATACTGTAGATATATGGTGGATATGTACGAATATATGTCTAAATATTTAACAACTTACAAATGCTTTCTAACTAACGAACGGGTTTTTGAACAAGAACTTTGTTTGTTTTTGATAAGGGACATATTGGAAAATAAAAAACAGAAAAAAATAAAAATTGATTTCGATGAAAAAATTTGTGATATTAATTAAACAAATTAATAGTTTCAATTAAACGTTTAATTAACTTGATTAAACGTGTAATTCACTTGATTAAATTTTTAATTTAAACTATTTTTATTTTTGATTAATTCTCTAATTTTTGAAAAACATTGGAGGATTTTTTCTGTGCAGTTGATGTGTTAGTGGTAAAAGCTTTGACAATTTGTATAATAAATTCAAGAGCAAACAGTTTAAAAAATCTATATGAGGTTGGTAGATCCATACAATCTAGCAGCCTTCTGAGCCTGCTACTAAGAATTTAGTAAAAAAAAATGTTGTCGACTGACTTGCAACATAATATTCGAACATTTATAACTGGGGCTATCCACAATTATCAAATTGGCTTTTGTTAATGATGTGGATATTACTTACATGGGGTTTAACAAGACGCTACCAATAGCCACAAAGCTAGGGAGACAATAAACTTATTGCAAATTTAACTTTCCGTAAGCTAATTTTTTTAGCTGTTAATTGTTCGCCTCAATCAGACGATTAAACTTCACTGCTTCTTTTATAGATCTACGCAACACATTTTTAATATTTAAATTTCGTTATTAACAATTTAGACATTCGACAAGCGTATACCTGGTCGTGGCGGAAATCTGTCATATCATCTTTAAACTATAATTGTCAAATTTCTTCTTTCATTGAGTTTTGAAAAATAAAACTAATTTTGGAAAGCCCTGTTTATAAGTACATAGACGTAAATATAAATATTAGTATATGTGTATGTGTGTTAGTCATTGTGAGAGAGATATTAAAGCAACAAAAGAGCTTTAAAACAAAAGGTTCATTAGTGTTTAATTCGCCATTGTATGCATGAAATGTTTTATTTTTCTCTACGGTGGGTGCTTTGCTCATACTTTGGAATTCAGTTTTTTATATAAATTTAGGTATATACAATTTTAAAGG
Organism: Pollenia labialis; assembly: GCA_949318255.1. Lineage (NCBI taxonomy): Eukaryota > Metazoa > Arthropoda > Insecta > Diptera > Polleniidae > Pollenia > Pollenia labialis. The sequence continues at coordinate 126,117,741 of OX439141.1, forward strand.
CACAGTGTTTGATTGCAAAAAAAAAGCAAACAATTTAATTACAATTCGTTATGAGAAAAGCATTTCTGTTGTTTTTCTTACTCGATGTATTTTTTAGAACTGATTTAAAATTAGCAAATTGTGGTGTAAAGTTAGAAAGAAAATTGTTTATTAAGTACGCCCATAGGCATGTTGGTAGTGAGAGAGTATATCTGTATTGGGGTGGCGAGTTCGATTCAAGATGGTGTGTTTTATCGCAACGAGCTAGGTCATCTGTTTTTAATAATGTTATTTAATAAATGCACTATTTTTAAAAATACTGTATGTTGCTAAATGTCTACAACATGCGTTTTTGACATAATTTATAATAGACGGCTACAACGTGTTTGGTTAGACTGTGCCGCTCAATTCCCCAAAAATTAACCAAGCAATTATTTCGATAATTATTATACGTCAGTTCCATTAATGTATTACCTATGGACTCAGGGAATATACTCGTTGGGCACAATTCAAAGAAATCAGCTCGGATAGAACTGTAAATTACCTGCCGCAAAAATTGTCTGTTGCTCGGTGTTTCTATGAGGAATTTGTTATAAATTAAGAAAGTATGGCTCTCTCTGTGACATGCTGGAAGGACAATAAGCTTGTTACGTAAGCTTCAAATAACGTGGGCTCGGAACCGCTTGAAGCTGCCAATATATTTGGCAAAACGCAAAACGCAAGAACTTCAATAGCTTGTCCAAAAACAGTCAAAGATTATAGAGCCCATATGGGAGGAGTTGACCTTATGATAGCTTTTTGGGCAGGTATAAAATAAGAATGAAAAGCCGTAAGTGGTATTTTAGATCATTTAACCGTATGACTGATATGGACGTTATAAATTCATGGATACTCTAAAAAACAAATAACCCAAACATTACATTGCCAGATTCTAGATCATACCAGGCGTACACATTGTGCTCCTACAAAAGGTATGAAAATAAATGAGGAAGACCTTCAACCAGAAATACAGATGGAGGAAAAGGCACAAAATCTATACCTAAATTTTCTAAACACCTGTATGTAATATAAATATGTATATGACTATTGTTCATGGCTTAGTAATTTTAGTACCAAACGCATATTGTTGCCAAAAGTCTACATACCGTTTTTTTTTCGAAATAAGCACTCAAAACAATTTTCAAAAATGTTTTTATTATTTTTTACGTAATATACGCCCAAATTTCGATAGTAAAACATTTTTTTCAATAAAAAAAAAAATCATGCATTTAAGGGTTAAGCCGCTTGCTATAAGGTACCTCCACCTCAGCATATCTCTTCCCATTGCCTGTGATCTGCGTATAAGAAGCACACAATGTCGTATGTCTAATAGCAGCAGGTTTCTAACATCCAGGAACTATGAACGATGACTTCTACTTGTAGCTAAGAAACTGACGTTAATCTAATGTTTTTGTCGTCGTGATAAGTTACATTCTTTATTTCTTAATTAAGATTTCCCTACGGTACTCTTATAAGCTCCTGTTTATTACTTCTGAAGAAGGTTAACCAAGAATTTTGAATCCTTACTTCTTGATTTTGCTAGGTTTGTGTGTCATTATTCTTTGGTTTAAATTTTACAGCATTTTGTAAGGTCTCTTTTAAAAATATTAAAGACGAGCTCTCAAAAATTTTCTGGTCTGAAACAATAATTGTTAAAAGCACAGCCTCTTTTGCTGTTTAGTATTATTTTACATTGACGACTTTTTTTAAGTAAGTCAATACGATATTTTGAAGATTTTTGTTTTTGAAAAATTTGCTGATTTCGACTAATTTTATCCGGCAGCTATGTTCGACAGTGCCTCTAAGTATTAAAAAGCCGCCGAAAATTGGAAACAATTTAACTTTAAAATTTGATTAGAAACAAGGTGTAACAAAAAGTTTTATTTTTAATCGTAATTGCAGGAATTTGTGCGCTTTTCATCGCCATTACGATAATAGTCTACTTGAAAACACAACAAAGGCATAAACCTTGCTTACATTGTTTGGTTATCCTTAACAATTTAAGTTTATTTAAAATATCAAAAGATTTTGTTATTCGTGCTAAATTCCCAGTTTTTATTATTGATAAAAACACTTGAAATTTATTGTTGATGGGATAAGCTATTCCTATGCGCATTTCACTGGTTGCTTAGGCCAGATCATCAGGAAACTTCATCCATAAAGATTTTAGAAAAACTAAAGATATTAAACCAAGTAAAAATGTTAAACGTATAAGACTTATAGCAACAGTTCTACTTGTAATAATATCAAAGCTTAAACAAAACAACATCAACAATAAACAGTGCGTTCATCTCGTCTTACATTCCCCGCTACAATTAGTTGAAATTCTCTCAACATTAATTGTAGTTGTAAGTAGGTTAAGAAAAACAAAATAAAAAACAACAACAGCTTACAAAAGATGTTGTCAATTAAGTGTTTTTTAGGCCGTGCACCCGCCTGTTTATTATCAAAAAGTAATTTCAATTTTTGGGAATACAAAATTTAAATTTCAAAAGATTTTGTTATTCGTGCTAAATTCCCAGTTTTTATTATTGATAAAAACACTTGAAATTTATTGTTGATGGGATAAGCTATTCCTATGCGCATTTCACTGGTTGCTTAGGCCAGATCATCATTTAAAATAACGAGTTTTTTTCCCAACTTTAAGGCAATTTTATTTATAAAAAACTCTTTTTTAGGCAAAACAAATTATATACAAAAAGGGCACTCGTTTTTTATCCAAACGTCCTTTTTGAAACTGTGTTTTTTTTTTTACAAAATATATACTTTAAAAATTCTTAGGTTTAACCAAAAACTAATAAAAAAAACCCCTTAATCAGTTTTAATTAAACATTTAAATATCTTAAGACTTACAAATTTTTTTAAGAAACCTTATTTCTCTTGTCGACGATGCCTTAAAGAAAACTATTCAAAAGTTTAATTTGTTTTATTTTAACTAAATACATTTTCCTTCGTCCTTTGAAGAGAATAAGTACATACAAAAAAAAAACTTTAAAATATTTTAATTAAAACACATAATTATAATTATTGCCTTAATGTAAACTAATGTGTGTTTTGGGATTAATTTTCAACACATTAGTTTTAATACAAACATGTTTTCTTAGGAAAGGGCAACAACAACAAAAACAAGCTTTTTACTACTTTAAAGTCCATTAAATAAATCATATTAAATATGAAAATTTACACACTTTAATATGAACATGTGTGTGTGTTTGTGTGTATGTGTGTGTGTGTGTCTGAAACAACTTTAAATTATTATTACAGAAATTTATTGTCGAAAGTTTTATTGTTGTAGCATTTAACTTACAAAAACAACACAAAAAAAAATTATAAATAAAGGATTTAATATTATTGCAACATATAAATTTACTAAATAGTAATACGTACACATTCCTAATTATGTTAATGCAAAACAACAATTTATTAAAACATTTACATAATGGCATGTACAATAACTTATAATGGGTACAAGTATAATTTTAATATTATTTAAGCTTTTAATCAAGAGAAATATTAATTTACAGACCTTAGATGGGTCTAGGTAAATTTAAGTATTGTTTGCTTGTTGCTTATTAAGAAACTCAATAGTAATTGTGGATTAAAAGGGGATTTTAAAATAATCTCTGAACTTTTTGAGTAGTTTTTATTTTTTATTTGAAGGTAGTTTTTAATTTTGTTGTTTTATTATTTTGGCTTGAGACCTCAGGTCAACAATACACAAGAATTAATAACTACACGGGTAGTTCTTAATTTTAAAACTCTGAAAGTTTTTAAGTTTCTATAAGGATCGTGAACTTTTGGACATTTTTCTTGAAGTTTGCCTTCTTAAAAATTGCAATATTTAAATTCCTTTAGCATTGCAAAGTTGTATAAAGCATTTATGGAGTTGCCAGCCAAACATTACAAAATATAAGAATAAGCCAATCCGAGAATAGCTTTAAATGCCATAACTTAATTTTAACCTTAACCTTAATAAGGTCTTCGGGTCAAATCTGACCCATTTTGAAATAAAAGTTAAATTTTTTCTAAGAGTGCGTGAATTATATTTTATGACTTTTATTTAAATTAAAATGCCAACATCTACGTTAGGTTTTCAGAACAAAATTTTTACAGTTTAGGTCTTTGGGTCATATTTGACCTGTAGCAAAATTCTTGCATATTCCTTAGAAATTTCCAGTTGTTATATATTTTTTCCCCCTCCTGTGACATGCGTTATTTTGAAGTTTACAAATAATGCAGGGAAAGGTGTATTTGGTTTTGATTGGACTAAAGTGGCGACACCAAAATGTTGCATTTATTGGTTCTCTAGTTAGCGGAATAGTTTAGATCAAATAATGAAAGTACACAAAGTTTGTGGGACGTTGTGGAAGGAAAACCTATTTTTAGAGCAAAGTTGCTGTTGATTAGATTCAAAAACCTTTCGCGAGTACTAAGATTTGACAACAAGGATACTCGCAGTGAACACCAAATTTTAGAGAAGATTGCGCAGATACGTAAGCTATGAAAAATATGGGTGCATAACTAATCCATGGAATATACAACCGTATACAGGCAAATAAATAGGAACTTTGCCTGAAATAAACAAATGTATGCATGTAGTTCTTGTTTTGACAGTTGGTTTGAAATGTCACAGTATGACTGCAGACAATTGTATTATATCGTACTAATTGGGACAAAAATTGCTAGAGAATCAAATTACTTTAGTAGAAACTATATGTAAAAACAAGATTGAATTGCCACGAGAGCTTTTGACAACTAAATGCTATCATTAACATTATCTAAACATGGTTGGAACTAAAACTATTTTGCCAAACGGCGACATTTTAAAAAAATTTAGGTTTTTAACTTGCCGCGCCCTATATAAAGCAGTCGAGAAACATTACCCATAGACTAATTTTTACGAAAATTGCAAATAAGTGCATGTTGTAGCTGAGCGGGAACATCTTCAATGAATTCCTAGGAAAAAATATGTTTACAAGTCAAAAATAAGTCGTTGCCAATTATGTCACAAAACAACCACTTTATGTTGAATGCACTTAAGTATTCGCAATAAATGTTAACAATAAATACAGCTTAAAATTGTATATACTGAATAAATCTTGAAATAAAATATAACCTTTTAAAACATACTTAATTGAAAAAAAGTGAGTTTTTATATAAAAATTTGTCTATTTGGGTGAAATTCAACCCGAAGACCGTTAAAGTCAGCAAATTAGAAGACCTTATGAAGGTTAACATAGCTACAAGGGTGTTCAGTCGATTAATTATTAATTTTAATTAATTTAGGGCGATTAATTTTTCGAATAATTTAAAATTGCTAATTTCGATTGAAGCATTAATCGAAGAATTTATACCGATTAATGAAATTACAACAATATATAGTATTTCTGGTAAATTTATAATTTTTTTAAAGTTTTAAGTCAAATAAACAAACCAAATGTATGTGTCCGTTGGAATAAAAAAAAACACACTGTCATGTTCAAAAAGTAATTTAGATCATATTTTTGGTACATTTTTACAACACAATTTAATAATTCATTTCACAAAAGAAAAAACGACAAAAGGTATGTTAACTCAAAAATTTATACTAATTTATCGGGTACGTTCTAGAAATCGAAACGAAGTAAAATTGAAATGGAACGATATCTTAAATTCAATTATTATTTACAAAATGACCGTATTTTTACGTGGTACCAAGTGTTGCTCTTGCAAAAAATAAAAGATACTTAAAGAATGAAGTAGTAGATAAAATGGAGTATTTTAATGAACTTTCATTACAGGGTTGTTTTTAAAAGTTGCTGGATTTTAAATCCACTTCATTTCGATTTCTAAAACACATAATTCATGCGTTTCTCTCTTTAGAATTAGTTTGGTCTAAAAATATTGTAAGAAGGAAAAATCTAATAAAGCTTAATGTAACAGGTGTTCAAAAATGTATTAATGAAAATGTTCTTTAACAACTTCACTTATTTACCACTTACACAGTGACAATAAGATAGCAATTGAAGAAGCTGCTCCATCAACAAAATCAAAGGGGACTACAAGTGGTCCGATTAATCAGTACTTTGAACAAGATACTTCCATCGGTTCTCTAGAGGAAATTATTTGCAAAAGCATAGCAGAGGCTGGAATGTCCGTAAAAAGTTTCAAATAATCCAAGGTTATATTAACAATTTGGGACTACATTGAAAAGTTTTATTTAAAAAAGAATTTTTATTTACTCAAGATATAATTTTTTCTAAAATTATCGAAAAAAAATCTCGTAATTTATAAAATTTCTGGATTTAGAATTAATCGATTAATTTTAAAATTTTATTCGTATAAGCGAATAAGCTAAAAATGCCAAATATCGATTAATCATTTGAACACCCTAATAGCTACTATGTCATGACAAAATGTTGTCCTAGTAGGTCCAAAATAAACCATAGGTCCCATCTTAAAATCGGCACAAAGAACTTGTACTTGAATCTTAAACTCATAGCAGAATCTTTATGAAAAGATTTTTAAAAAGTTTTTATTTTTTTTAATAGATAGAGACGAAGGACTTATTTTTTCCACATACATATGTAGTCCACAGCACAGTCAAATATTTCATTTTTGTGTATTTTTTAGAAATTTTTCAAAAATTTCTTGGAATGACGGTAAGTTCATCTAAATCCGTAAATTTCAGCAGACGATATAAGTATTGCCTTAAATCTATATATTAATGAGAAGCTTTGAGCAACAAGCAAGATTAAAATTAAGAGATATATGTTTAAAACAAAAAACATAATTGTAAAATTTTTTTGACACAAAAAGAGCTAATCTTGACGTCACAAGAAGAACTTTCACTTTTTTCCAGCAAGTTTATCAAAATGTTATACTGAAGCTCAAGAGAATCAAATGCTGTGAAATGTATAACATTTTATATATTTAAAGACTACTGCCTTAAAGTTCCAGTACATCAGAGATTAGCAATGATTATAACTTATAATTTATTGCACTAATACGCACTCATAGTTATTACAATGATATCGAAGCTCATATTCATTCAGAAGTTTGATGTTACTCATCGTACTCATACTTAGCAACATTTATGTAGTGGTTGATTAAGATTCAACGTAATGCTAGGAACACAACTGGGACGAACGACGAATTTTTGGCCGCGAATATTCGTCGCCAAAAATAAAAAATATTTGTGTATATGAAAATGCACACAATCAGGGCGCCGACGAAAATTCGCCGGACGTTGCAAACTTTAAATAGATTTAATTCTAATTCTTACGCCGGCGTACGACGTACAATTCAGTACCGGGTAGCCATATTGTTTAAAAATGGTAAGTGTTTTAGTAAATAAAGTTACTTTTTACTTTAGAAATTGTAAAATTTTAACTGAATATAATTTGAAATACAAATTGTAAAAAAAAATTGACAATAAAAAAGTATTTTAGTTAGTTTTTCTTAATGTTTTGTGTGTAAAGTATTTTTTGTTCATATGGTACCACTATTTCTTGTTTATAGAACATATTTTATTTCCATTTTGTTTTTTCGTCGTTATTGTGTTTCATACGCCGAATGTATACAGCGAATTTCTTCCGAGTAATTCGTCGTGCTGGACGAAATTCGTCGTTCGTCCCAGTTGTGTTCCTAGCATAATGCGATTTGTATATGCGAAACAAAATACGAGTCATACGTAAGTACGATTAAGTGCTAGCTGGTAGTGAGCTAATCTATCAGCGCCGGAGTTGCGGGTACGATTCCCGTCAGAGTCTCTGGTTTCGTTCCTGCTGACAAGCGCTGAGCTTCGCGGGAAAAGCTTTGGGAATAAAAAAAATACGAACTTATTAAAAGAAAGGCTCCCAGATCCGTCCCTGAAATAGCAAAGTAACGTTTTGGCAATTACAGTTTACTAAAGTTATATGGTATGAAGTGGACTATTTTTCAGCAAATTTATCTGGCAACGCTGATTATAAAGCTGTGTGTTTGACCTGTGGTATTAAAACGGTATTAGTATAAGTATTATAAGTATTTTCCTTAAAAAAGAAATCAAACTGAGGTCATTTATGAGTATTATTAGTACTCACAGAAAAAAATCAATATAAAATCGTCGAAAACAAGGTTGATTTTACCGTTTTCGGTAGTGATGTTGCTTCATTGTTACTCCATATTAATTTAACATGATTTTACAATAACTTGCGAACAACATTTTTTTCTTTTAAAATAACTATAATTCATGTTAATTAAATATTGCAGTAAACATAGAGCAAAATGTTGAAGAAGCTTCAGAGACAACATTTGCATTTTCTAAAGAATAATTCAGAACACTTATCCCTGTAACACATGTTTCACTTACATATTTTGTATTTTCCTTTGTTAACAGAAGCATCAACAGAATGTTGATGTACTATTAAACTAAATAATTTTAATTAAAAGAATGCGGGAATTATCTTGTTTTTATAACATATTTTAAACATGAAAATAAAAGCATGTCAATTTAACAAGATAAACTTTTGATTTCAATCCCAAATGTAAGTTAAAAAAAATTACTCACACCAAGGCGGAAATCAATGCAAGTGGTGGTGGTACATATAAGCATTTACCGCTTTCGCATCTAGAAGAAGCTGCATCAAATTTCGCATTAAGCTTTAGCATTTCTTTATTTTCTTTATCACTACATTCAAAGTCAAACAAATTTAACATTTTGTACGAAAATTTAAAAAATAAATTAATTTACTGTCAAAATACATAGGGATGAGCATAATTTTTGTTTAAATATCGATAACATGTCGACATCAATATATACATGCAAATTAATACCGATTTAATGTCGACTTGACGTAGGCGTCGACTAAATGTGACTTGAGCTAAAAATAAACAACGCCGTCGACAACGAGTTTAGTAATAGAGGGGAATATAAAACAGGTTTTTATGGATTCAATATTGAACAATGTTATTTTAACATTGAATAATAATTAATAATCATGATTTAAGGTTATTTCAATATTTTTCATTTAAAATTAATATGAAATTATGATACATTGAAATAAAGGGCATACTTTTGTAGAAATTTACTATGCATCTCAATCAACATTTCGCCATGTTAATTTAACATTAGAATTTGTTTCTGTGTGTATGATGTGTAAGTCTTTCTCTTATTTACTGCAACCTATATCAGCATCAGAGTAGTGGAGTTTAAATCGTTTCTACTCATTTTTATTTATAAATTCGTGAGTCAGTATGAGTAGCTAATAAACGATTCATTGCTGATCTCTGGAGTACATACTAAAATATAATTTGTGGTTAATTCTCCTTTTATCAATTTAAAAATTAAATTTTTATTTAAACAATAAAAATTTTCTCCACTTAATAAATTTATAATTTGCAGTTATTAAATTTTAAATTTATCACATACGTACAATTATTTATTTATTTTGTATAACAAAGTTTTTCCTTGATGTCAGTTTGACCACAACACTATTATCATTTAATTATAATTGTACGATGTGAAAAAGACGTCAGTCACTACAAAAAATTATTTTTACACACAAATATAAATATGTACATTTAAATAGATACACTGAGAATAAATTAGATAAGGAAATTATTTTTCGATATTATTTTCTGACTGCTAATTTGTGAATTTTTTTTTGTCTTTAAAAAAATTTGTTTTTTTTTTGTCTTTAAAAAAAAATAGTTTTTTTTTAACAAATTTGACAAAAACTTAAATAAGTAAAATTTGTGCCTTTTATTCAGTATTCATATTTTTAATCGCCTGGACTTTTCTATATCCAATCGGCCCCAAACTTCATTTCTTATGTTTTTATATACAAAGGAACCAAATGAGGCCAGTCATTCCATTAAGAATTTGCTTTGGACCACTCTAGTGGGAAGTACAGCCAAATTTAGCTCATTTGTTTTCATTGGATCCTTTATAAAATCCTTTGTATAAAAATTAGCTTTCTGCCGTGTATTACTTCCCAGTAAAAACTTTGTCCACTCTTTAAATATGAATAGCTTCCTTCACTAATTACACTGGTTCGTACATTTTTAACTTTTTGCAATTTTTGTTTTTTTAAAATTCATAAAAAATAAAAACGCGACAAAAATCACAGTTTTGGTCTAAAATCATTTAGCTTAACATAATTTCGAATTTTTGTATGAAAATCGATATTTAGTTTTCTCGGTAAATTGTGTAAATTTATATCTCTAAAACTACTGGGCAAATTTTATAATTTTTAAGGATAATTTTTTTGTGTCATAGTGTTATTTATTAGTTTTCTTCGATATAACTACTAAAACTACTTCTTTAACCACTTATTTTTTAGATGTATGTAGGTTAAAAATAATGGCTTACGTTTTAATATGTTCATTTTGGGACATCCCTTGTAAAATTCATTGGTTCTTTCAGTAAAATTGGAAGTAGATTTTTTTTTTTTCGTGATAACTTAACACATTATTTTGTAGGCGAAGTTTTTACTGGGTTTTTTAATAAGCAATGGAAATTTCTAATTATATATGTATTTTCGTATAGTCCGGATAATTTGCCGCCTAATTGAAAAGCTCTCCACGTTGCATGCCAATGCTCTGTGTAATTGGGCTTAAAATATTGTCTTAAATATATAAAATCCAATTCCTTATTTATGTGATTCGCAGTGTTTGTGTATAAACCACGATTATGACCACATAATTAATACCCAAATGTCTAGTTGAGAGATTGATTGCTTAATGTAGAAATTTAACGAATAAATATTACGGCTAATTAAATGTTACCATTAATTAATGAAGGTACATAAAAATGCGATTGAATCGTTACCAGTAGAAATTTATACATTTAGATACAATAATGATGTTTTGTTTTACACAGTATGCATAGAACTTGAATAAGTACATATGTATAGACTTCATTTCGACCAGGAGACTAGATTCGAACGTGTTAAATCACCATTAATTTAAATAAAATAAAGAAAGAACGTAACACATATCGAAATAAAACAAGTAGGGCAAAATTAAATCCTTCACCTCATGCTGATATACACAGAATGATTTGTTAGGCAATTATTTTAAATAAGAGTTCTTTGTAAGACTGTCTTTGTTTACAGGATTAAGAACGCTCGATTAATTAGATTTATTTTTAAAAATAAATAATGAAGTCAAGAACGAAAAGTATCAATACAATTTCAATTTACTTCATGTTGTTAAATAAGTTTCTTTCTTGATTAGAGTAATTTGTTGAGCCTGAGCCTGATTAAAAAAGAAAAAATCCAATAACAGTCATTTAAAAAAAAAACAATTATAATTAAACGAAATTTTGATATAAAAAGAAAAATATTTGTCAGCTCAAAATTTTAAGTAAATTCTAGTCGTATCCAGTAGTGTTATTCTCTAACTTTTAGCGATTAACGTTAGCGTAAATTTTGCCGGCACAATTTATTGCTTGCGGCAACAATACAGCAATTCAGTAACTCAATTTTAACAACAAAGCTAAAAATTTTAATCAGGTGGCAGCTTTGTTAATATATTAGTATATTTAACGAACACTGCATCGAGAGAAAACTACTTCTCGTGTGGAGCTACTTGAAGAACTTTCGAAACTAACAAAACCCCATTTAGGTTTTGCTAGTCCAGCGAAAATTCGGAAAATTTGCAAAAAAAAAGCGAAAAGTTTTAATATTTCAAACAAGCCATAAAATTGATTTAAAGTCGCTAAAACTTTAAGGAATTGCTAAAATTCGGTAAAATTGGTTAAATTTGCGGAAATTCGCAAAATTTGCAAACAGCGGCTATTTATTAAAATTAGTTAAAGCTCTAAAGACCAGCAGGAACAAATCGCAAAAAATTGCAAACTTGGAAAACACCGTAAAAACCGCGATAATTGGCGACATTTTTTAATACTTCAAGCAAACCATTAAATTGATTTGAAGACACTACAACTAAAAAGTTCTTAATTGGGGCAATTCGCCAAAACCTGTTAAGAGCAGCATGATGGCAAAGTCTAATATTTATTAAAAATCGTTAAAGATGTAAAGAATCAGAAAACTTAGATGAATAAATAGCTTATACCACGAACGTCGCTATAATTGGCGAAAAATTGCAAACTTGGAGAGAAGCACTAAAATTTATTTGAAATCGCTTAATGTATTGGTAGTTTAAACGTCCAATTTTATGCGTTTAAAAATGGTTTATATGTTTGGTGATTTATAGATTTGTTGGTTTAACACATTTTAAACCAAAAAGAGAGTTTAACTTGCTCTGATTTTTTAGCCCTTAATGTCACAAAATAAAGCTTATTATACTGCTAGACATAGCAAAAAACTGTTTTCTGCAAGATGTGGAATTATAATCAAAATAAATATTGGAATTAGGGGAAATTAATATTTAGTTCGCTTGTTTTTAATGATTTTTATAAATACCCAAAATATATTCCCAAGAAACTAATTTTTTAATATTAGTTTTGCAAAATGTATGTAAATAATGTGAATTTTAAAAATGTTAATGTGTTTTTTCCAAAATTTTTGTTTTTTTTTTTAAACTACGATTTTAAAAATAAACAATGAAAAATATTTTGCCGTTAAGAAAGCTTAAATACCTAAAGTTAAGACAGAACATAGTAATAAACGTTATTGTTAAAAAAGTTACTGAATAAAATTTACGTTAACTTTGCTGTTAAATATTTTTCACAAATTAAATTATGTTAAAATTTAATAGAGAATCGCTCTACTGATCTTAACAAGTTTGCTTTTAAAAGAAATTTTAAAGCTGGGGTATCATATGGGACATCCCGTGCGAGAAATAAGTATGAATTGTTCCTTAAGCACTAATAAAGAAATCAAGATATAACACAATACTGGTAATAAAGCGTTTAAGGTGTAGTTACTCCAGAGGAAAGCTTATTGACACAAAACTTGTCATGGGACTTGATCTTGATATCTGTTTATATTGCTTTATATAAAGGAGATTAATCATATTAATATGGTCTACTCGGGACAATATCTGCGACAGGCATTATTTTAATCGAAGTTTAATGACAGATCGTACATTTTATCGAGGCACACAACGTTTAACCTTAAAATCTATAAAATCTATAACCCGAATTCTCCTAGTGTCGTCATATGACGACAAAAACATTGGCAGTTTCAAGTGGTCGGTGCACCGATATTATTGCATAGAAACAAATAAACCAAAGACAATTGTCTTGTGTGTTAATTGTTTTTTCATAAAAAATTTTTTTCAACGTTGTGATTCAAACAGTTCGCGTGTGGTTAATTTGGTATTGTGAGAGTTTTTTCAAAAAAATCAAAATTATGAGTTCGGTTGGAAAGTAAGTGTTAAAAACTTAATAAATTTTATAAATGTGCCGTAAAAGTACCATTAAATGAAAATTAATACTAGTTTACAAGATTCCTGCTAAAAAATTTTATTCGAGTTGTAGAAGAAATATAATTTTTTTGGGAATATATTTGGTTGTCGTCAAATGACGACACTATGATACAACGAGTACTATGTGATATAATTTTTTTTTTGTTTTCGTTTTTTATCAGAAAATTTCTAAGCGTCGCTAACATTTTAGATATTTTAGAGGAAGAAAATGGAACAAACGAGTTTTACATCGAACCTCCAGATGTTGACGTTTTGACTGATGAAGACTTAGATGAGGACATTGAAGGAAACATAAATTCTTTGTCTCGTAACCAACTTCTGGTACCTGCTGAAATACGAAGAACCAATAATGAGCTTCCCACAATCACCGAAGAACAATACATCAAAAGAAAAAAAGTGCTTGACAAAAAGCAAAAGGAAACTATTTGGAAACTAGGAGGAAAACGTCTCAAATCGCAGAATTTCAAGCACCTGTTAATAATTTTGAGGAAGGCCTGACTGCAGTTCAGTATTTTGAGCTTTTTTTGATGACAAATTGATTGAATTGAAACTGAAGTACAAATAAAAGTTTGAAAACTAAAATCCATATGAACAATTTTGTACCTTTATTTTAATAGCGTCGTCATATGACGACACCCATTTTCTCGAAAACTGGACCCGATATTCCATTTTTCTTTTCAAATACATACTAAAGGTATCCTAGACATGCCGTGAATCAAATATTATAATAATCGGATGATTATTTCATAAACCGGGAGAATACGGGATAAAAATATTCCAAAATCTTTTTTTGTAATTATCATTACAAATTTCGACAAATTTTGTGTTTTTTTTAACACATTTCAACACAGCAAATACACGTTAACGTATTTTTGGTAGATGCCAACAAATGAAGTCGACCGCAACGCTTACGTCTTCGTAGTATTTACGTATGAGTAATGAGGCCTTAAGGCGCTAAAAGATTATCAGGAAATGGAACTCTTGAAGGTTCCAGTTCAGAACGAATTGATATGTTTTCGTCATCGTTAAATTTTTGTATTTGATGTTTTTAACTAGACAGTTTTAAAAAATTGAATACGGGATTATTTTTTTCATTCTTTTTTATCAACTTTGAAACCAATCAAAAATTTATTTAGTTTCTTATAATGTTGTTGTTGTTTCTGTTGTTTAAAAAGAGTTAAACGTTTTTTTTTACCTGCTATTGTTTTTTTTACTACAAACCTCTTTACGCTATTTTATCATCTTTCTTATTGTTGTACTTTTTCAAAGCGTCCAAAACAGGAATGTCAGCGCCTTGCACAATTGTGCAAATTAATTCACATGTACGCTTACGCTCTTTTATTTTGCGAGCGTAAAATATAATTGTTTACTGAGAAACACTCTCATTCAGCGGGAAATATCGCAAATATTGCAAGGCCTGTTTTGAGGCCTCTAAATATATTTATGTATATAAATAAATATACAATAACTGTATGTAGGTACATCTTTTTTTTTGTTTTATTATTTTTTTATTTTATTTATTATCTATGTTTTGTACAATGATTTTAAAACAGAAATTTCCATTTCTTTGCACAATTGTGCAATTGTGGTTATTTTTTAAGATAGAAAGGGTCCTCATGATGTCGCTTAAAATTGCCATTTGTGCAAATGAGCAAACTTACGAGTCTTGTTTCATGAAGCCCCTTTTTTTACTTTTGTGTAATTTTAAACAATTAATGTCAGTTTGTAAGAAACGTCAATACAAAAATAAATTAAAAATTAAAAATCAAAAATATAAAAATTTGTGTTTAAATTTGTGATTAATATGTATGAGAAATTTGCTTTTAAAAATGCTCAAAGAAAGCCAAAATACCAATTTACTGAAATTATTGCTAGAATTTATTGTTTGTGGTTTATAGACACTTGGATTTTTCATTGAAAACGACGTTAAAATCATTAAAAGTTCTGTTTGTATAAATGCACAATTGAACAGCGCAAGTTTACGAGACAAAATTGTTGGGCAAATTTACCAAGTTTGTGTAAATGAATTCTCACACAATTTTTGACAGTTCATTTACGAGGGCGTAAAAATGCACAGTTTGCACAGATTACGAGACTTATAAACGATATCATGAGGACCCTTAGAATTTTAAAATTTTACAAAAAAAAATATATATGTAAAGTGAATCCTAATCAACAAAAATTTCAAATTTTCAAAATAATTGTTTTGCATTTAAGCTAACGATATGTGTTTTGTTCGTGAAAAAAATTCGTTGATGCCTGTAACAGGGTCCCTTTTTCTTTCGTTAAAAAGACGTACCTAAATGCAGAAATTAGTAAGAAAAGAAAAAGCCACAAGAATTTGTTGGTATTTTGTGATTGTAAAAATATTTTTGTTTCTGTACCAATCGCGTCGGTGGGTTTTTTTTTTTGAAAACTCTTTTCTTAAGTAGGTAAAAATATTTAAAAAATAAGTTAAAAAAGTCTTGTTTTGCTACAATTTATGTGTAAACCTATACACATAAAAGCAAATGTGACAGCAGGTAAATTAACATCCGCAAACTTAAAAAATGGTTTGTTGTTACGAAACTGCAATAAAAATTTAGAAGATATTATTGGTAAATAAAAGTATTTATTATAGGCTAGTAAAATCTTCTCTTTTTATAATGGTGGTAAATACTTACAGAATATTTTTAAACTTAATATTTGCATTAGTATGAGCAAATGAATTTTCATTGTTAGAATTCGCAAAGGTATGTTGAGCAAAAAACGAAAAATATTGGAAAGAATTGTATTAGGTTGTAAAAAGACTTCAAATATTGTGAACTGCGCAATTTTTCCAAAAAATAAGCAAAGTTTCTGAGGTTCCAAATTAAATTTATTTAAATAATAACTGATTGTGTCTGTCCATAACTCAACATTTTTCGATAATTGTATTATTATTTATTGCTTTTAAGTCTTCATAGCAATAAATGTAAGTTAACTTTAAATGGTCTGATGAAAAATGAATGGAAAGCATGAACTATATTTCCTCGCATAATGCTGGCCCTGGTGTTTGCATCGCCCTTTTGTGAAAATGTTTTTTAAGTTTTAATACCTTACCTGATTCCCAACAATTTAATCGAACATAGATGGCCCTTAGAAAAGGTCTTTAATAAGACCTCGCAACCGCATATTTCGCCCGCTGGGCATGTAAGAGATAAGAGTAATCTCACCAACACAATCATAATTGACATCACTGGTCCAAAAATAGAGTGTTTTTGTTTTTGTGTTGTTTCACATAAAGAAGTGTTGCTTACGATCAAATAAAAAAAATTCAAAAAACGACAACATTAAAGAGCGTTAAATATTTCATACAAAATTATCAAAACTTGAAACCAATAAGCGCGTATATTATATTTTTGAATGGTTGTCAACATTTTTATTGGTTAAAGAGAAATCAAACAAAAATATTAATTGAATCAGTAAAAAAATTTGTAAAAATTTCAAACAAGCGTTTGTTTGAAAATAATTCGGCAATAATTTTTTCTGTGCAGAATTTTAATTTCAAAAAATTTATTCAATCTGTAGAATATTAATCGTTTTGCTGGTAATTCACAGAAAAATATTCAAAAATCAGGATAAGTCTGAAATTTATATTTACAATACAAGTCCTCATGCAATAGCAGTGATTTATTTAATATCGTCTGTTAAGCAACGGAAAGAAAGATGAATATATTGAGGAATTTTTGACACCAGTGATGACAGGTTAAAAGCCGTGCAACAATTTTCGACTCTATAAAAAGATTTTTTAATGTTAAATAGTCGTTTGACTTTAAAGTCCTTTTGAAAGGAAATTGATGTGATCGTTAAAAACTGGGTAGGCATTGTGACTATGTTTATGGCTTAGTAGTTTTATGGTTGCGTCGATCATATTTTATGTGTAAAAATATTACTGTTTCAAGGTATAACTATGTACTCATTTAATTACTTTCTTAAAGCATTGCACTTCTTAATGACAGCATTATTTTGCAAAATGATAAATCAGCTTAACCCACTTCTCATGAAAGTTATCACCATAAAAGAAGACAAAATCTCTATCTTTAGCCAAACAACTGTCACAGCAATGTTATACAGTTAACATGTGTATGTTAATTTATTAGTTCATGTTACGAAAGTGTAAACAAATTGTAGTTAAAATTGTTAAGGCAAAAAAAATATCAAAAGCATGAAAAAATGCAAAATACATAAATTCTGTTGCATGCATTAACTGCTGAAGTTTATTGCAATTGCAAAAAGGAAAACCCAACAAAAAAAAGGGAAAAAGCAAAAAGAAACATTATTTCTTACCCTCAACCTCATATTATCAACATCTGTCGACAACATGTGACATGAACTTTTGTTTCTCATACAACGAAATGTTCTGCCTTAAAAGGGCACAAAAAAAAACTGAATTATTAAAAAAAAAACGGAATGTTGTTCCTGCAACACAACAAAGTGGATAATGTTTTCTTGTTACTCAGACATGCTTTAACAAAGAGCAACAATTGTACATAAATGCAACAACCAGAAAAACGAAGAAGAGGAGCAGAGAAAACAATTCAAACGAAGAGGAAAGCACACAAGGATATGAAACAAGAAATATGCATGAACCACAACATGTCACGACACATAAAATTTCCATTTTTATCTTGGTTACAAAATATCATTTTATCTTTTTTTGCCAGAATTCTTTCTCTCTAGTAGTCTCGTTTTTTTCGTTACACTTTATACACTGCCGCCTACATATTGTATTTGTTTTCTTCGCCGAACTAGGCAGAACAACTATCAGTGGGACTATACAGCAGGCTTGAGTTAATTTTTATCATTTTCTGTAGCCTACCAGAGAGGTCAACAATTAATTCTTACTTTTATTGTCAGCTCTACAATTTGTTGGTGTTGCAACAAAATTTTTCATTTATACGAGAAATTATACTCAAGAGTATCACATTGCTAAATGATACAGTCAAAAATAAAATTATGTTGAAAGGAAAAATTTCAACGGTGAAAATATCAGGAGTGCCATGGAAATCGAAAACGTAAAACGAAAGAATTTGGCAGTTTTTTTACTAAACTTTTAATCAAATTTTTACATTTCTTGTTAAAAAATTCTGTTTAATAGAGCATTATTTTTATAATAATTGTCATAACATTTTTTGATTACAGAATTTTATTAAAAAACGACTCTGAAAATTCTTTCGTTTTACGTTTTCAATGTCCATGACACCTCTGTATATAAATAAGTTAAAACTGATAAACTTTAAATATATAGAATATAATTAATTTGTATGTATGTTTTTCTTTACAGATACACCTGAGTATCGTTAAGGTAAGAAAAAAATTTATCGCTTTAAGTTAATGTCAAAGAAAAATCTAGATTATATTTCATGTGGCTACCAAGAAATAAGAAATAAATTAGAAGCATATAAACTTCCGGCATTTATAACTGAAATTGACCAATATGTTTAATGAAATAAAATTAAAAAGCGATTTTAGTCGCCATAATCGTCAAAACAAGTAAGCAATTTGTTAATATTTGGAATACAAAATTTTCAATTAACAAGATTTTGTTTGCCGTGCTTAATTCCCAATTTGTATTCTTGATAAAAACACGGAAATTTATTGTTGAATTTCACTGGTTGCTTCATCCAAAGATTTTAGAAAAACCAAAATTATCAAACAAATAAAACTGCTAAGCACATAAGAATTATAAGCAACAGCTTTACTTGTAACAATATCAATGCTTAAACAAAAACAACAACAATAAACAGGGAGTTTATCTTTTCTTATATTCCCCACTACAATTGGCTGGAATTTACCCAAAATGAATTGCAGTTGTAAGCATGATACAAATACACAAGGTAGTTCCACTTCTCTCTCAGAAGATTATTTGAATTTCATTATTATTCATTATTATTTGAAACTTCAAATAATTCCGATAAACTTCAGAAAATAATTTCTGAGAGAGAAGTGGAACTACCTTGTGTATTTGTATCATGGTTGTAAGAGGGTTACGAAAAAACCAAACCAACTTGCTTTTTTGCTTTCGCAAAAAATAAGGCAATTTGCCAGTTTAGTTTTTATAAGCCGTGCACTTGCCAGTTTATTATCAAAGTAATTTTTGTGAATACAATTTTTTTTTTTTTTTATAATTTGGGTAATTCCATGTCAAATCGACCAAGAGTGGGACCCGACCCCTTTCGATTTGAATGAAATTTGGTGAGAAGGTTCCTTTTATCCTATAAGGAACATATATGAACGAAAAAAATTTTTAAAATTTTTTTTTCAAAAGTTACGTCATATTCAAAATGGCATAATTTCGCCGAATTAGCCGAATATGTTGAGTTTATTTTTTCTATATCTCAAAAACTACTGCACATACGAAGATGATTTGTATGTCATTTTAAAGAGAATACTTGGGGCTATAAGCAATATATTGAAGAAAAAATTTTTTTTGGAAAAAATGTAATATCTGCAAAATATTAAATTTTTAAAATGGACTAAGTCAAAAACCTAATTTTTTTTTTGCCTAATTTTTTTTTATATAATACCTCAAACTGTTCTTTAAAAATCCTAAAACTTTGAAGGAGGTGTTTTTTTTTTTTTTTTAGATATGAATTTTTTTCTTTCGCAACCTTTAAAAAAATAACCTAAAAATAAAATTTTAAAATTTTAATTTTGAGCAATAAGTACACTGTGCTAATTGCAAAAAACAGACCAGCCGCACAATTTGCATTTTGCCCTAATTGGGGCACGCTGAATCCAGTGGGACTTACCGTTTTTTTAGATTGGCTCTTGTTTTCAAGAATTACCGTTATTTCGAAAATGTAAGAGGCTGCACAGCATATATTTGCGTAAATCAAAAACGGTTTAGTTTATTGAAATAACTAAAAAAACCGAAATTCGGCAATAAATAATAAAGTGGGGTTGGTCATACATTTGGCCCATCTAGGAGCATCCTACGCGCGCTGCAGGGGCCAAATTAAAGAATTTTATTAAACCGCAATATTTGCATGGTGGCACGTAGGATGCTTCTAGATGGGTCAAATGTATGACCAACCCCACTTTATTATTTATTGCCGAATTTCGGTTTTTTTAGTTATTTCAATAAACTAAACCGTTTTTGATTTACGCAAATATATGCTGTGCAGCCTCTTACATTTTCGAAATAACGGTAATTCTTGAAAACAAGAGCCAATCTAAAAAAACGGTAAGTCCCACTGGATTCAGCGTGCCCCAATTAGGGCAAAATGCAAATTGTGCGGCTGGTCTGTTTTTTGCAATTAGCACAGTGTACTTATTGCTCAAAATTAAAATTTTAAAATTTTATTTTTAGGTTATTTTTTTAAAGGTTGCGAAAGAAAAAAATTCATATCTAAAAAAAAAAAAAAAACACCTCCTTCAAAGTTTTAGGATTTTTAAAGAACAGTTTGAGGTATTATATAAAAAAAAATTAGGCAAAAAAAAAATTAGGTTTTTGACTTAGTCCATTTTAAAAATTTAATATTTTGCAGATATTACATTTTTTCCAAAAAAAATTTTTTCTTCAATATATTGCTTATAGCCCCAAGTATTCTCTTTAAAATGACATACAAATCATCTTCGTATGTGCAGTAGTTTTTGAGATATAGAAAAAATAAACTCAACATATTCGGCTAATTCGGCGAAATTATGCCATTTTGAATATGACGTAACTTTTGAAAAAAAAATTTTAAAAATTTTTTTCGTTCATATATGTTCCTTATAGGATAAAAGGAACCTTCTCACCAAATTTCATTCAAATCGAAAGGGGTCGGGTCCCACTCTTGGTCGATTTGACATGGAATTACCCATTTATTAATTTTTTTATTTTCATATTTATAATATATTTCTGTAGCATTTTGACAAAAAATGTTAAGTCAAATTAAAAAATTTTTTCTTTTCTTTAATTATGAATTATTTTATTAACATAAAAAAATGCATTTTTAACTTTTTTGCTATATTATCTCTAGTTAAGATCTTTTGTCAAAATGCCACAAATTTACTGAATTAATAAATTTGAATAATTCAAATTTGAATTTAAGACTAACTAACAAAATTTATTTATCTAAATTATTTTAAAATTTCTTGTTTAACAAAAACATATTTTTATACACAGAAAAAATTTAAAATTGTCTCTAATCACCAAGTTCATAAAACAATTTGTTAATTTTGCATCTATTACCAAAATGATTACATAGATTTTTAAAAATTGTGAACAATTTTTCAATAAATGATATTTTTAACTTTAATTAAAAAAATTATCAAAAAACTCTGCCGTTTCAAACAATGTGTTAATTGATTTAACTAAATATAGCTCAAGTTTTGACAATTCCCAACAACAATTCTACAAGTTTTAATTATTTTTTTTTTAACGAAAAAATTAATTAAGATTTTTAGTTTATTTAATTAATGTTTTAATTAAAAATTTATTTCAAAACATCTGAAATGTTAATTAAATCAAAGTTATATTTTTAATTTTCATTCAATTAAAAAATAATGCAATTAACACATTAATTAAATTTGAATACTATCAAAGTTATTTTCGGGAATACAAAATTTATTATTAATACGATTTCCGTATGACGTGCTAAATTCCCAGTTTTTCATATTTGATAAATACACTGAAATTTATTGTTGAGGGAAAGCTAGCTTCTATGCGCATTTCACTGGTTGCTTAGGCCAGCTCATCAGGAAACCTTTTCCAAAGATTTTAGAAAGGCCAAAAATATTATACAAATAAAACCCTAAAGCGAATAAGAATTATAAACACTCAAAGTCTTACTTGTAACAATATCAAAGCCAAAACAAAACACCAACAATAAACAGTGAGTTTATCTTTTCTTACATTCCCCTACAATTGGTTGGGTTCTTTCCGACTCGAATTGTAGTTGTGAGTGAATACTTTTGAAACAATTTTTTTTATTTATAAAAAACAATTGATAATTTTTTCTGCGTATACAAAAACAAAACTACTTTACATACAAAAATTATTTTTATTTAATTTAAAAGAGGGAAATAAGGGCTACAAACATTATATTTAAACAATAGTTTTAGGTATTATAAAAAAAACAGTAAAAAAAATATATTTTTTACCTAATCCATTTTTAAAATTTAATATGTTGCAGATATTACATTAAAAAAAAATGTTTTCAATATATTGTTGGCAGCCCCAAGTATTCGGTTTAAAGTGACATACTAACCATCTTCGTTTGTAAAATTGTTTTCGAGATAAAAAAACGAGGCACTTGAACGCTTCTTATGACACCTTGAATATATATTTTGTCCAACGGACATCACATTGTATTTTTATTCCGAGAACATAAAGGAATACTTATACCTTAATAATTACCCCACCCATATACTTAGATAAGTAAGCTTGATCCAAAGCGCTTTCAATTTGAGCATATTCGCCAGACTCCATTTCGAGACTATATCAAGATCTTGACCAAATTTATCATTCATGTTTTGCTTCATAGCACCAACATCCGATACGCTATGTCCATAATCAAAAGAATACGAATGGAAAGGTTGCTATCATCTGAAAAAGGGTTGCGGAGCCTTGTTTCACGCCTTCATTAACACAAAATTTGTTTCGGATTTAGAAATGTGACCAACTGTTTTGATACGATAGAGCCTACATGAACATCGTTTTGCAATTTTGTGCGTATGAGTAATATTTATTTATGTATGCAAATATTACTTATGCAACGGGGAATTAAGTATTAGAGTTTTCAATTATTCGCTTTCAACTTTGTTCGAATAATTTAAATAATTGCTGTTGTTCGTTCGATCAAACGATTAAATCTAAAAAATTATTCGATTAAACGTTGAGAATAAGGAATAAATAAATTATTTTTTTTATTCTATCGAAAATCTTCTATATTGTTGTTTATTTTTTCTTCTTTTTTGATGCGCAAAACTCTTCATCCTAAATTTATATCGTTGTATTACTTAAAGGAATCGTAAAACCCATAATTCTTAAATAACCTGATACTACTTTGGATTTTCGAAAGGCATATGCAGACCTGCCATCTTCAGCCTACAAATTCTTCTATAAAACAACCGCTGTCTCGTATTTTTTCCATTGAAACAATCAATTCTTAATTTTTTAGCTTTTTGTGTATTCCTAAGTTTTTAACCCGAGAGTAGAAGATCCCCTTTCTTGAAAATTATTCCACGTTTGATTTGAGAAGAAAACAGCTTTTACAATTGCTTGTCAAAGATTTGTTAAATAAAAACACAAAATACATTTTTTAAATACCATGAGTACTCAACACGGTTTTTGGCTAGTAAACATTGAAATTAGTTACAATCTGGGCTATGGCTACAATATTTTTTTCACTTTCCTACATTTTGTATAACTTCACTTAAAACGTATCAGAATAAATCAAATACTAAGCTTTTACTTATGGACTGTTCGTCGATTAAGAAAAAATACTTACTTCGTTTAACTTAAATTTAAGAAAAAAAAAAAACAATTATAAAATATAGTTTTTGTCTTCGTTCGAAATCGACGAACAGGCCGGCCATTAATTTATTTTTTAGGCACGGGCCTACAATGTCGACAAGAACATTTTTTTCGCATATTTGTATAGAAAACAAAAACAAATTTTCGTTTTTTATTATTGTTTTCAATACAAATAAGATGCGAAAGAATTGTTCTTGTTGACATCGTACCGCTGGTAGTTACTTAAAAAATCTTCGATTAATCTACATTAATTAATCGATTTATACATTATTCGAAAATCGCCATTTTAAAATTATTCGAACAAAAGTTTTTTTTGTTTGATCGGTTAATCGGTGAATCGAACTATTCTTAATCGGTTGACAACTCTAGTAATTATTAATGTGCATATGATTTAGATAAGGTTCATTCCCTATGATCATTTTATTTTAACTGATTCTGGTAGATTTCAAGAAATTCGTTCGGCCAAATTCAACTGTCTGCCTCATAAGAATTAACGGCGAAAGTTTTTATCACGTGCTGATATGGAGTTTTCTCTGAAATATTGTATTTTGCAACTTATCTACAATTTCCTTAGTCACTGTTCACTTAAAAATAGAATTTTTAAAATGAGTTTGCATTTGCCTTCTGTACGTATGCAATAGGAAATTCACATTTTTATTTACAATTTTTTATTTGCTTATACTTGCACTAATACATTCTCAATTGGTCTGGCTTGCTGAGTATAATAAAATCCATATGAGAATTAAATTTTTTCTGCTACGACTATTGTCTTTAGCCTTGTGTTCATTTACATTTCTGTGGTGTTTGTGTGTGTGTTTTCGTGTGTATGTTTATGTTATGGCTAATAGAGAAAAAGCTTATTGTTGTTTATACAAATGTCCGGAGTGTGAATATATTATGCAATATGCATGGCTGGTTGTTTGTATTAGTTTATCTTTATGTATGCTTGCACTTGTATAAGTGTGATTATATATGGGAAATTCATGTGCATTTATAAGCCTGTTATACATAAATAGAATCTTCATTTTGGGTACTTTAGATGATCCTTAACAGCTCTATATTTTGCAAAAGATTATATGTGTACGGTTTCATAGAATGGTTACAAATAATTGGAACGAATTTCAGTTTTAAATATATTTTTAAGAAAATTCAATTTTTACTTATTTACTTGGACCTGCAGCCAAACAAAAACAACTAATAAAATATAAATACCTTAGTTAAAGAAATTGATTTTTAATTTTTATTGATTTCTTTAAGAATTTGAAAGGAATGATAAAATCTGATTCTATTTACGAAATCCAGATAAGAAATTAAATGTGCCAAAAATTGTATTAATTAAATCTGTAACTGTTATCGTTGTCACTCTGTTAATTCTGTAGGCTTAATATTTTTAAATGTCATTTAAAGACTTTTAACCTTTGGTTATTTTAGCAATTTTACATCCCAAATGCCAATAAATACCACTATTTCAGTATTATTAAATACCTAAAGCAATACTAGTGTTTGCATATGTGTCCACAGCAGACCTTACCGACACAAGAGCTTCTCTGTAGAAAGTAAAAATATTTTCATTTTTAAACATTTTAAATTTATAAATATCAAATTAGTCTGACAAGGCTATTTACATACATACTTATTGTAGGTGTTTAGCAAAATTTTCGTAAATTCTTAACTATAAAACCAAAAATTAATATGTGCAAATATTAAATTTTTAATAAAGATTATTTTATTTTTGCATTTCTTTTAGAGAATTTTTCCTCATAATAAGATTTATTACATTATAGATTCATAGCAAAACAAATCCAAGAGCAAATGAATTAGGCAAAGAATATTATTTCTGGGAAAATGCAATTTAGGCAAACATTTTCTCTTATTTTTTAAAATAGTACTGATGATAACCTGAAATCTTGTATATTAAAAAAATAAAGTACAATCCTTCTTTACCAACAGCTTGTATTAAATTTTAAAGAAAGTTGGAAAAATTTTTGAATAAACAATTTTTAGTCTTGATAAAAACACTGAAATTCATTGTTGAAGCTATAAGCAATTCCTATGAACATTTCACTGGTTGCTTAGGCCAGATCGTCAGGAAACTGCATCCAAAGATTTTAGAAAAACTAAAGATATAAAACAAATAAAACTGTTAAGCGAATAAGAATTATAAGCAACAGCTTTACTTGTTACAATATCAAAGCTTAAACAAAAACAACAACAATAAACAGTGAGTTTATATTTACTTACATTCCCCACTACAATTGGTTGGAATTCTTCCAACATTCAATGTAGTTGTTAGTAAGTATGTAAGACCACAAACTATTTGTCGTATGAAATATCTCGAAGTACTTATCGAAACTAAAAAAACCCTATTTGGGATTTGCTAGTTTAGCTGTTGTTCGGGTCTTATGGCGTCATGATTTTTTTTTTTTTTTTTTTGCAGGAACTGGATTTTACCAAAGAACATGTAATTTTACTAAAGGCTTTAAATCGGATACGATCCGCACAATTGCACAAATGTTAAATAATTTGAATTTTAAGAACAATTTTTGAGTTTTTAGTTGAACTGTTAATTTTTAATTTCTTGATATTTTTTATTTAGGCTTGAGTTCATCAAATTTAATTTTCATTAAATTATTTTCACTGACGAAGGAATTTTTTTTACAACTTGGAATTTTTTATTAAAATTTATTGATCATTTTTCCTGGCTGAGCTGAGATTTGAATCCGGGTTGATTTTTACATGTTCCAAGAATCACCACATTCTATCCTCAGAAAATCTTTGAGGTCTAACCACTGCACCATTGCGGTGCCCGCCAGCCAACAGTTTAATATCAATCTTTTAACCAGTTGTACCGGTAGTTCGAAATTTGATGTTTTCATTTTTTTTTTTTAAATTTCTAATTACATGTCGCCTCCTTTCCTCTGTTTCTTCGTATTCTTTCTGTCAAGATTTTGTCTTAAAAACCCGAATACATTCGTTTATTGTGTTTATTTTTGTCCACTTTCGTCTACATTTTTATTTGCTTGTGCCATAGCTACTTTTAAGAATAATCAATAAATTTTGATAAAAAATTCCAAGTTGTAAAAAAAAATTTCTTCCTCAGTAAAAATTAAATTTGATAAACTCAACCCTAATTAAAAATATCAAGTAATTTGAATTTGAAAATTGTACTTAATATTGGAGCCATGGTAAGCTATGAATCAATCATCCTAAAATTCTTCAGAGTGATTTCTGGTATTTAAAAACTTAAATTTCAATACAGCGGTGAAGTTAGTTTTAGCGTTTGCTGGAATTTCAGAAGCGAGAAAAGGGATCTAAGGTAAATTATGGACCGTATATTTCAAAATTGCATGACGTATTTAATAAATTTACCACAGTGGGCTTTATATGGACCCTAACTATAATAAATTATGGACCGATCATCACGAAATTTATTTGTATTATTTCTAGTCATATAAAACATTGAAGTATTATATTTTATTTTGATAGCATTATTTATTATGGTTTGAGGCGTAATAAACTGTTTTCCGGGATGGTAGTAGGGTTTATATGGGGTCTAGGGGAAATTATGGACGGATCTACACGAAATTTTACAGCGTGATATCCAGTCGAATAAAATTAATTTTAAAAATCGTATATCATTTCGTGCATTGTTTTTGTAACAAAATTACCTAATTTTTTGATTCCTAGCAATGATACTAAAGAACTGATTTTGCTGGATTTCAATCCCAAACTGCTTAGGATAACTAAAAGCAATTTTACACCAAGTTCTTTCATTTGTTTTGAGTTTTTCGAAAGTGGACGTGTTTTCAACAGACGGACAGACAGATGGACGGCGCTAAATCGACTTAGAATTACTCAGGAAGCCAAAAAATATGTACTTTATGGGTTATGAGATGAATAATAAAAAAGTTTCATACGGAATGACAAACTAAGTATAACGACTTCACAACAAATTGTGGTGGAGAATATAAAAAGAGTAAAAATTAATTTAAGAATTTATCACTATTATACAGGGGAGAAGCTACCGAGAAAATTTTGTGGTAGCTTGGTAATTTTTGGATTCAAACGAAGCAGGTTTGCTATAAAAAATCCTTTATGCTTAACTTTATTAAATTTTTAATTTAAAATGTTTAATCAAGTATTTGCTATTAATTATTAGGATAAAAGAAATAATAAATATCTTTCATTCTATTTACTCCCATTTATAATTATCAGCATATAAATTGTGTCCCCCTATGCTTTGTTATTATTCAAAGCAGTAGTACAATTAATTAAAATATGAGGCTTACTTAACTACTACAACTAGTAAAGGCAACGATAATCTATTCTTTCTATTTTTTCTTTACGCCCTCCAAATAGCCGTGGTACCTCCTTCATACTTTATAGTCGTTTATGCTTTGCACAAAGCAGCCACAATCGAGATGGTCCTGTACAATCATACATAACTTATTTTCTATAGCGAACAAAAATATGTTGGTCTTTAATGGTACGTTTTCCCTTTGGCTACCCGACTAAATGATGTTTTTAGAAATATATGGAAAATAACAATGTGGGGCATGTACTTGTTATAAAAAACATCTGTGCTATTAAATGAATCTATGATCCGTTTTTATGGGGAGAAACATTGATACGAGAATAGAAAATATTAACCAAAATTAAAGCAAAACCATTTAAATTTAAGAAATGAAAACAAATCTAGAGGCAAATATTAAGGGAATTAAACAAAAAACAAAAAAGGGATTAAAAAAAAGTTGGCCAAGTACTGACTTCATTATACCCTACACTAGAAGAAAATTATATTGGACTTACGGTTAATTATGTAAAGACAATGGAAAACAAATTTTGTTGTGGTTTTTTTTTTTATGTTTACACCGATGGTATGACTGAACTCAAAGCATAGAAATTACACAGCTGAGTTAACAAAAAAGCTTATGGTTACTGTTCTACAATAGTTAAAAAAATAACAGAAAACTTTCCTGAGTTGAATTTGTAATTGTATAAAAATGTATACATCTTTTTTGTATACTGGTAATGCTGTCAATGCTACTTGAAATTACATCTCTGGTGTGATGAGAATACATAAGGTCCTTAAATGGTTTTGGAAATAAATATTTATCGGGCAAAGCAAACCAAATTGTGATATTAAATTTCGCTATTAGCGACAATTTTTGATTTCTGATGCTCCTACAGTAAATCTTAATGTTGATTGCAATTCAACTGGTACAGCAAAGTTCACCTCAGGGGTGCAAGGATTATTCAAAGAATTGTTTAACTTTAGCGCTACATCATGATTAGGTACACCCAATACCTTGAATTCGGGAAAATTCCAAAATTAACGAACCACAGGAGTTCTTCCCATCGCCGCTGACCAAAAATTCTATCTGGACACCGAAAGATAGAAGCCCCTGGTTTCTGGATAGTAAGTACTTCAGGGGTTAAGGTGAAGTGTTAAATGGATGGTTGCTTTCTTGACAAAATGATACTTTTTGGGATCACGTGATGTTTGTGATTTAAATACAAAGTCGAGGGAAAGAAATACTGAAATAACCACAGAAGTGCTTTGTTTTTAAGCAGATATTTTTTGTGTATTTAATTCTCTTTTCTAATTTTTGAAAATTGGTGGGTGCAATAGAGAAGGAGATGTAAAATGTGGGTTATTAGACAGATCCGGATAGATTGCTTTAATTTATTCATTAAATTTAAAAAAAAATGCTTTTTATTTGCCAAAATTGCAATCGCAAAAAAAATTTGCAGTTTTGAAAGAGCACTCTAATTGGCTCGCAAATAAAGAAAACTTTCTTTTTAGTGTGCGCGTCCGAAAATAAATTAAGCTGAGTGCTAAAAATGGACGAAGCATCAAAGAATAGCCGAGCTTTCTTAATATGATGAGTCTGATGCTTCTGCTTTACGTTCTTCTTATATTCTGTCGCATCACTTGTCTTCCGAAATAAATAGTGATGAAGTTTTATCGCTTTTGATGAAAACAAATTTAACAAAATACCAATATTTCCTAAATCGACGATTTATTTATTCTAAAGTTTTTTTTTTTTTTGATATTTAGTTAGCCTTGAGTTTATCAAATTTAATTTTCGTTAAATTATTTTTACTGAAGGAAGGAATTTTACAAGATGAAATTATTTAAAATTTATTGATAATGTTAATTCTTGGCTAAGCTGGGGCTCGAATTCGGGTTGAATTTACATATTTCACCACATTCTTTCATCAGACTCTCTGCACCACTGCGGTGCCTGTCAGCCAACAGTTAAACATCAATCCTTAACCAATGGTATTGGTGGTTCGAAATTTGCTGTTACTATAATTTTCAAGTTATTTACATGTTGCTTCCTTTCTTCGGTTTTTTCGTATTCTTTCTGTCAAGACTTCGTCTTGCAAACCTGAATGCATTTGTTAATTATGTGTTTTGTTTACTATTCTTTTTGGATGAGAAAATAGGGAAGGGCGTGCAGACAGTTTTTACTTGTGCAGACCTCGCAGTAAAGTTGTATCCCGATATGTCCATTTAAAGTATTGTTTGGTCACTCTCCCCATATAAATGCAATGGCTAATTCTGAACGGACTTGCCTTCGAGAGTTTCTCATAAAACTCTTTGGCACATACCTCATAATTTTACTTTATTATTTTCTTAACCACCCTCGCATTCGTGTTTGAGACTGCAGTGTATTTATTGGCCGTAAATTTTACGCAACATCAATTAAGTACACCAAGGCTAAAATAAATAAATAGCAGTAATACCAACAAAACAACAAGAACTACAGCAACAACAAATTCCAACAACCAACATCAGCCATTACAGGCATGCAAGTGCAACAAAACAGGAACATGCCTTCGAATATAAAAATTTACTCACCACCTCTTCCGTAAGTTAAACGATTTAATGTAAGATTTTTTTAATAGTTTTAATTTTTTCCTGTTCCCTTTTTTTATTGATGTTTGGGTAATTGTGCATTCATGTACGTATTTTGTTGACCTTTTAAACCAAATGTCGCCAATCTGCAATCAGGGTTTTTTACTGAGCCAATAGGCTGGAAAATGCCTTTTGGTTTAAAACTGGTAAATAAGGTGGGGTGTTTTGTATTTATATGATGGCTTGTGCATTGATAGAGATATTATTTGTAAAACTGGGTTTTTTAAATAGCTTTTAGCTGTTAAATCTGAAACTTCTAGCTAATGGGTTTTCTCAAATATGTTGCGATTTAGAGGTTTATTTCTCTAGGTTTTTTTTTATATTAATTCTTCACAGGCACCTAAATAAACTTCTAGAAAACTTTTGATATCCTGCAAAAGAAATATATGAAAGCTATTTGTGGCTGTGGCAATGAGGAAAAAATGCTTGAATATACATTTTTATGTTTTGTAGGCGCGCATTTTTAACTTTAAAGACGATTTTTAAAATTGATATCTATTCTTATATAAACATATTTACTCCTTAACACTCATATGAGGAATTTACAAGGTGTCATAAAGTCATAAGTCTTGAAATAATAACAGGAACTAATACGACTGTTGTGAAAAACAACTCATAATTTAGTGTGCTATTTTGAATTATAATCAGGTGATTTAAAACAAATATAGTTCTAATCCATGAATTAATAAATTAAATTTGATCTACCTGACTATTTTCCATTTTACAGACGCAAATCACAAATAAATTTTATTTTGCTTGTTTACCTAAGCCGATACAATTTGTTGCCCAGTTGTTGCAAAAATTGCTAGCCACAGGTTTTGTACGGGTTTTAGCCGGCTCTGCGGCTCTGCTCATCCGCTGAACGCATGTCTCTTCTGCTAAGTTACGACAGCCCAATAACCATAGCAAGCAAAGTACTATTCACAGAAAAAATTAAAAATTTTCTCTAATCACCAATTTTATACCAAATTCATAGAGTCAAGCAACCCATTTGTCGATTTTGCACCTATTACCAAAATGATTATATTGATTACTAAAAATTGTAAAAATTTAATATTTTTTTTCAACAAATGATATTTTTTAATTTTAATTAAAAAATTTATCAAAAAATTTTGTAGTTTCAAACAATGTGTTGATTGATTTTGACAATTTCCAACAACAATTGCACAAGTTTAAATTATTTTATTTGAAACGATATAATTTTTTGTTATTTGATTATTATTTTAATTCAAAATTTATTTAAAAAGAACTAAAATGTTAATTAAATCGAAATTATATTATTAATTTTCGATCAACAAAAAAAATAATTGATTCAATTATTACACAAATTATGTTTAAATACTTTTTAAATAATTTTTTTAATCCTATGTTAATAAACAAGCTCGAGGCCACAATTGATTTTTAAAAAAATTTTTTTAATTGATAAAAACTACTGATTATTTTTCTGTGTTAATATAAGACACTTTTTGTTTACAAAGCAACAACAATATTTTTAAACCATTGTAAAATGCCCGTATCATTTTTGTGCTTTTCCTGCATGTTGCTCCACGCCACTTAATTTAGAAAAAATATCGCATTTTGGTTTTTTCACCTGTTTCATTCACTCATTCGTTTGAATAGGTTTTACTAATTTTTGAAAATGTTTCCTTCTTTGAATTTTATTTCAGTTTATTTATATCTACCCGTACATTAATGAGAATTTTTTAGATCTATGTAATTCAATGTAAGAATACGTCTTAAACATTTGTATTAAACATCAGCAGAAAAAATTAAAAGTATCACACTATTTCTCAGGTCAAACAACAGTCCATTACTTACGAACTCAAAAAAATCTTTGACAATATTGGCAGTTATTTGCCCAAAATTCTCTAAAGCAAAAAAGCAAAAAGTACCATCAGTTTTTTGATCAAATCCTTATAAAAAATAATATGATCAATAAATAAAATTAAGACCTTTTTCGGCCATGACAAATATGTAATATACACCATTGTTTATTCAAAGAAAACGACGAAAAAGTTTAAAACACAATTAATATTCTTGTAAGTTACTGCTTTACAGTTCACCCGTACACAGAAAAAAATTACGACAAATCAATTGTCATATTGAATACCATATTCGTCAATACAATTAACTTTTTAATTGTAAAGGCACCAACAACTAAATTTGTAAATACAAAAAATTATTTTGTTAATTAAAATGGTTAAAACTCAACAAATATTTTTAACAATGAGTTTGTAATGAGTCGTTAACAAATATAATTTTTTATTAACAAAATATTTTGTTGCTAACTAATTTGAAAAAACAGATGCAACTAAATGTTGTTTTTATTATTTTTTTAGCAAAATTAAATAGCATCACTATTCACATTATAATTAATTTAAGCCACAAATAAAGACCTGGTTCATACATCAGCACAAAACGGAATCTTGCCACCATTATCATAAATATTTCAAAATCTATAATTTATAAGAGATTGGTTAAAATTGCTTTATTAATCATAAGATAATAACGTTACTTACCGTATTGATTGATTACATTTCGCAATAATCATCATATCGCTTATTCTTTTAAAGATCTTAGATCGAAAATCCATATTTCTTTATTTTACATATATTTTTTTTAATTTTTTGACACAAAATTATTTTTTTATATGATATTTATTTTCTACAAATGAAACAAATTGTTAATATGACAATTTACAAACATGTTAATTAAGAAAATTGTTAAAAATTTAAGAAAAGTTTTAACAAATTTTCTTAATTACTAAATAACTTTTGATATTTTTTTCTGTGTACGTATGTATGAGTTATATTCTTTAGTGACAATATATGGACTATGAAAAATAATTTATCGATTTCGATTGTGTTTGAATCAACAAACTCTTAGAGAAAAAAAGTATTTATGATAATCATATCATTTTGTTCATTCTTTTCTCTGGAGATTTTTTGAATGGCTGCCAGATCGAATAATGAAGCGGTTTTATCCAAAGAACAAAACAAAGAACGTTTGTACAATGTGCATACACGGAACGAATGTATTCCTGAAATAAAAAACAATCGTGCTTTCAAGAAACGGACGGATTTGGCTAGATCGTCTTATATTTGACAAAAATCCTTAACAAAGGGAGTTTATTTTTAAACGTAAAGAACTTTCCATAGTGACAATTGAAGCACCAGCTGCTTATGAAGTGAGTTAAATGTTTTTGTTTAAGTATCCTTTAGTCAATCACCATGCAAAGACTCACATAAGATAAACGTTTACAAATTATGGAAATATTTGTCGGAGTCGCTAAACTTATAGAGCACCGCGTCGAGTTTACGGTCCATCTGAGCTGCTTATTTTTGATCACATATACTCTTTTGAATAATGTTTATCTAAATGGATCCCGTAGCGTGCATACGGAAAACCAATTGCCGGTATAGACGTAAGTCTAACAGAAGGATGGAATTTATTGAGCTCTTGGCCTGCATCCTTATAAGATGCAACCCCAGTAAAAACTTCCTTTTCCTACAAAATTATGTGTGTTATAAAAAAAATACTACTGAAGTCTGTATAAAATTTGTCAATATAATTTGGCTTGGTTTTTATAATCGTTGGTGGCTAAGATGGGTAACTGATTGGGACTCCATACCCGATCCTACTGTTGGGGCTGCCAACAGCCCCTCGGCAGGCTAGCCGCCAAGCGGCTTCTGTTGCAATACTGAGTTTCATTGAAACCTACTTATCCAAGCAAAGCGAAAGCCTTAGTAACCCAGATGTCGCCAGGTTGGGAAGCCTTGACGATATTACCAGGGAAAACTTGATCAATAGCTGAAAGTAGTGCTCTGCAGAGGAAGTTCAGTAGTGGTATCACTTTTGACTATTCCTAAGAGAATAGCAATCAGACAGCTTTCTACCTTTACGTAAGACTACATTCCCCTTGACGCCTTTTATTTCTAATAGGAACCATAGGACATCAAATATATATATGAAATAATTTGTTAGATTTTCATAAAATGTTGCCCAAAATTTTAAGCCAAAAACTTTCATTGTCTGAACTTAAATCAATTTCTTGCCAATTGAAAAAATCGAATTACTCAGTATTTTTTTAAATTATTTCCTAACAATTCTATAACTATCTTGACTTTCGTACTCAACAGTCAAGATTTTTAAGGAATGTCAAGAATTAGCAAATTTGACTGTGGCAAGCCTAATTGTACCTGCGATAAAGTGTTGCTTAATAGTTGCTTGCATGTTTATTAAATTATGCATTTAATTTAATAGCGAATCTTTAAAAAACACAATCACATAAATAACGGCCGAGAGCGATTAGTTTTAAATTACTGTTCGTAGGTATTACAAAGTAAAATGTGAAACAAAATAAGTATTACAAAAAGAATAACTTAACCTTATTACCGATTAAGTGAAAGTACTTAGTTTTAACATTTTTTTATCGCCAATTTGTGTATAGTAACATGTTTAATTAATAATTGCAACATGTTGCTCGACACATTTGCGATAAAACAAAATGTTAAAAATAAGTACTTTCACTTAATCGGGAATAAAAACGGAAATTATCCTTACTGAGATTTCAAAACCCCAACTAAATGCGTGTTTGTTTTTCTACTTTTTAGAAAAGAGTCAAAAATTTGCGATATTAAGGGAAATTAGAGGCTTAATAAGATCCATAAAATATTTTTCGTAACATTTTCTACAAAGTTGCTGAACATTTCTAAACATTTCCAAACAGCACAAAGTTTCATATAACGACATGCTGCATGAATATTCCAAAATGGAGGAAAACTTAACAACCTACAACCCCCCCTACCCCAATCAAATACCGATGCGGTCTTGAAAAGGCGGTTTTTTAGTCACCTTTACCAATATCCATTAGCAGAACCCCATTATTTTGGAAAAAGTTTAAAATTATTTTACAGTATATTTGCATTTAAATAATCAAAACATTTTCTGGCCTCTTAAATTCAAGCGATCTTATTGCTAAATCTTTTTTGATCTCAGTCCTTAAATCTATAAATAATAGTATTTCCATTTTTAATATGCTCATATATCCAATATTCCTTCTCGACATATACTCATTTAAAGTTAAACCTTTATACATCCACAACTCTACAAACATACATAAGAACACATACATATAAACTACATATATCCTTAATTGGGTTTGTTGCCATGGATTTTTTTCCATCCATCCAATTTTTTTTCTCAGCAGGTTGTCGCTCTTAATAGAGTTTTACCTTTTACTTGCATTCTTTTTTTTTATTATTAATATTTTGCTTGTGGTAGTTAATTTTTATATACATACAAATACATTCACATGAACATACAATGATCCTTTTACTCCTGTGTGTGTATCTGCGCTGGTTTTGGCGGTGTGTATTGATTTAAAAAATTTTAATTGCATTGTGTGAAATATAAATTTTTTTTATTTTATTTTTTTGCAAAAATTATTGCAATAATAAAAAATAACATCATTTGGTTTCTTGTTCTTCTTTTTGGCTTTAATATGTATTTTAATTAAATTCTCGCAATTTTTCGTGTTAATAACAAATTTAATTGCGATTTTAGTTTGTTTTTCTAAAGTAATAAAATTCTGTTTTTAAATAAGGTTTGTTAAACATATTAAGGTCACTATTTTTGAACGCTTCACCAAATTTATAATTTCTTTATTTGAGTTCATCATGACGACTTATCATCATCATAAGATTCTGACAGAAAAAATATTGCATCAAAAAAAAGCCCCCCCGTAAGAGTGCTGGTAATTATAATCACCAGTCGGCGAAAAATAGTATTGCTGAGTCTATGTATTTCTAAATTTAAATGAACATTCACTTGTAATTAAAAGATGTATTTGGAGTACAACTCGACTATGTAGCAGACCGAAGACTTTTTCCGTTACCACGGGATGAGGCTCTTCCGGAAGCAAGGTGGTGACTATAGTTTATACACAAATCGCCAGGAGTGCAAGTTGCTCGATGTATTGTATTGCATTGCAACCGGGTGCCGTTTGCCCATAGAACGCTATGAGAGTTTGATAGGAATCGCCCTTTACTGAGTTTGATGAAGTGTCAGAACTCATGGAATTGACTGTGATTTCCTCGTTCTCGCAACGTGGCATGTGCAAATATTTGTCCATTCAATTCAAAGTTTTGATGTTGATATGTAAATTAAGAAGACACTAAGGTAGGCAGTTTTGGGGTAAACTACCACTGACGACCTAGAAACTTGACGCGTGCAACTACTCTATTAGTAGTTTTGTAGTTATCCAACCGCTTTAATAAAAATAAGATAATTGAGAGTGGGGTTTTGAGGGCATTCACAGAAATTCCCATTTATGACATTTATTCTTTAAATAAATGAACTAAATTTTAGACAGGCTTTAATTTTAGAAATGTACATGGAATATTGCAGCTGGTTTAGAAAAATGCAAATTTTTAAAAAATATATTGTTTAAACTTTAAACTTAAAGCTAAAAACCGGTATAACTCAAGAACGGTAAGAGCGAATTCAAAAATATTTTCTACCAAATTGATCGTTCAAACTGCGATGTTGCTTTTCTTAACTTTCAAAAAATTTCAAAAGTTATAAAACGTTATTTATAAAATTTATGTAAAAATTACGAGAAATTTATGTGTGGTACGAGCAAATTCATTGCAAAAACTTATAGTTTCTGCACACAAAAACAAAGTTTGGGCATTTTTCATTAAAATAATTTCTTTAACCGTAGAGTACTAATGAACAACGTTTCGACGGGCATTACTCCCTTTTAATTAATTTACTTTTAAATAGGTGTGTCTAATTGTGTAATTGTGTTTTTTCAACCGCGTTGCTGGTAAATTGCTTTTATTAGCTGTGTACTCGTCGAATCGCGACGGTTAGTATTAACGTGACTTTTATTTTTAAACTTTGTGAGCAAATATTGTAAATGTTGTTAATCCAAACAATTGTGGCAACAATGACCAGATAAGGAGAAAATACAAAAAAGAACACGAATGAAGAATGTGTAGAACAGAAAAAATTAAAAATTTTGTCTAATCGCCAATTTTATACCAGATTCATTGAATCAAGCAACCCATTTGTTGATTTTGCTCCTATTACCAAAATGATTATATTGATTACTAAAAATTGTAAAAATTTAATATTTTGAATATTTTTTTTCAATAAATAATATTTTAAATTTTAATTAAAAATATGATTAAAAAACTTTGCCGTTTCAAACAATGTGTTGATTGATTTTGACAATTTCCAACAACAATTTCACAAGTTTAAATTATTTTATTTTAAACGAAATAATTTTTTGGTATTTGATTATTATTTTAATTAAAAATTTATTTTAAAACAACAAAAATGTTAATTAAATCAAAATTATATTTTTAATTTTCTTTCAACAAAAAAAATAATTGATTCAATTATTACATTAATTAAGTTTAAAACTTTTTAAATATTTTTTTTAATTGTTAAAAAACTACTAATAATTTTTTCTGTGTGCCCATAGGAAAAAGTGCCGAATGTCAAAATCAAAATGTGATATATCCAAAAACCACATAAGCGGAGAGCACAAAGTTGAACTTTGTGACTCTGGCTCAGTGTTATTTAAAAAAAAAATTAATATTTTTTTAAAGCCAAATTTTTAAGCTTAGATTCTTTTTAGTTTTTCAGTTTTCCTTACAATATTTTGTAAGGTCCTTTTTTTTGATCCTTAAAATATGTGCAACATAAAATGAATTAGTACAAAAAATAAATATTTCGTTTATCTATATGAATTAAAAATAAATAACTGTTTTATATAGACTTATAAGGTGCCACAATGATTAATAATATTTTTGGAAAAAGTATATTTGGTTTTAAGCCATAGTTATAGGCAGTTTAAAAATACATCGCCGAATTGACAATCATTAGTTACAACGTACGTAAAATATTGTAAGTACTCTAAGGTTAAAAGTGAAGAAAATCGTGGTTTTTGACAGAGCTACGTAAAAGGCAAAAAACGCCAGCAAGCCCGATTTTATGATAAATTCGTCTTGAGCGACCTCTAAACCTCTTCCGAAAAATCTAAAAAAAATCTCCAAAGTACTTCACCCTATAATCTTTTAAATGATCCTTGAGCCTCAAGGAAAACATTTTTAGGGCACACTAATATACATATCTACATTTCTGTTTTAGAAAACGATAAAATATTGTGGTAGAAAATGTAATACTTTATTTATACTTCGAGTATGTGGAACTGCCTGCAAAATAAAAAGAATTTCAAGCAAATGTGTGATATTTCGCGCAGACAATTTTCTATTATGTTTTTAATGATGACTTCAGCATTATTAACAGGAAATGAACATTGATGTTAGAAAATACAAGTATAAAAAGGGAAGGAAACCTATTTATTTGGTTACAAATCTGGAGAGATTTTGTTAGGTTTTATTTCTACAAAATCCGTGTAGTGTTTTCAAAACTCTTTAGTTATTTAGTGATTTAAGTGTTTAATATTAGTTTATTTGTATCTTTCATAATATCTTTAAAATACCCTGCATTTGATCAGATTATCTTTTAGTGCATAAATAGATCTCTAACAAGAAACTTTCCCCTCAAAGAATCTACACAAAGGTCGTAGCTCAAAGACCTTAAAGATGATTTCCGTTATACTAGAACAAACATTTTGAATGACCGCAAACTATTTCAAAGTTTTTGCAAATGTCGAACAGTATGTGGGTATGCTGTGAGTGTGTGTATATAAACTTACTGTTGTATGTCCTTACAAAAGTAACTGGAGTGCAAGTGAGTGAGTTTGCACATGCATCTGCACAAGTGTATGTAAATGTGTAATTTTTAACAAAAAGCATTTATTTTTATGGCACAAATGGTAAATAGTCTGCATCACTGAATAAAGTGCAACTAGTTGAAGTTTTGTGTTTTTCTTTTTTAAGTTTTTAGATGTACAACAACTTAAAAATAGCTGTTAACATTTTTTCTCTTTGCTTTTGTCATTATGAGGACAGCCATTCCTTGAACTTAAACATGGCAAACGTCATAGTGTTCTTAAGAGTTTGCTTAGCAGTAAAAATAAACATCACAAAAGAGGTGTGCTTAAAAGTGGAAATTTAAACTCTGCAAAATTAAATTAAAATTGTATTTTAAATATTTGTCAAGACAAAACTTACAAAATTATGATAGTATACAAAAATAAAGCCTTAAACTAATAATTGCGAATTCTAAAATTCAAATAGAATTTAAAGCAAGCACTGATCTAAATATATACATATTTTAAATGACATAAAAACGTCTCTACTTAAATAAATGCGGTATAGAGCATTTTTAATTAAAACCAAACAAAATATACAACAAATTTA
Organism: Pollenia labialis; assembly: GCA_949318255.1. Classification (NCBI taxonomy): domain Eukaryota; kingdom Metazoa; phylum Arthropoda; class Insecta; order Diptera; family Polleniidae; genus Pollenia; species Pollenia labialis. The sequence continues at coordinate 126,157,864 of OX439141.1, forward strand.
CACAGAGACTTGGAATGCAAATAAAGTTTTAATTTGAATTTAGCTTCAAATATTTGAGTTCTTTCTCTTTTTATCATTTTACAAATAGTTTTAGTTTTATGTTGCTGCTTTTCTTCACTTGACTGACTTGCTGCTGAACTTGTTGGTGGGTTGATCCACTGCCGTCAATAACACAAGTGGCATTAGTGTTGTGTAGCATTTATTCGTTCGCTCACATTTCTGACCCACTTTGTTGCAATATTTTAGTGATTACATTTAAAAGGTTAAATTTTAAAAACCATTAAATTGGGTCAATAAGCTTTAGTATAAGAAAAGTTTGTACACCAAAATTTTAAACTGAAATAAATGAAAAAAAAAAAAAAAAAAGTTCAGTTCTAGTTCAGATCAAGTACAGTTCTAGTTCAGTTCCAGTTCAAGTTCAGTTCAAGTTTAGTTCTAGTTCAAATAACTTTTTTTTTTTGAAAATGCTATAAAAAAAACTACTGAATATTTTCTTAAATTTCTGCCGGTTAATAATGGAAAATAATTTCATTCAAATGGCAGCCTCGGTTGGCCATGCAGTAGCCTACACGATCGGTCCAATTTTTAAGCACATTATCGATTGTGTGCATCTGTATTTCACCCATGGCTTCACGAATATTGTCCTTTAAAGCCTCAATTGTCTCTGGCTTGTCGTCGTAACACTTATGTTTGACGGCACCCCACAAATAATAGTCCAACGATGTCAAATCGCAGCTCCGTGGTGGCCAAGCGACAACAGCTCTGCGGCTGATAATGCGATCTTCAAAAACAGGGCGCAAGACATCGAGTGTAGCTTCGGCTGTGTGGCACGTAGCGCCGTCCTGCCAAATGTTGCCAATATCCTCCTCTTCAATTTTTGTGAACAAAAATTCGTTCAACATGGCCCGATAGCGATCGCCATTGACTGTAACGGCCACTGCTCCCAATCATGCCTCTGGGTCAAAATCCGCACCAAACAGTGACTCGTTTTGGGTGCAACGGCTTTTTAATGTATGCGTGCAGGTTTTCTGTACCCCAAATGCGAAAATTTTGCTTTTTTACATACCTTCCAAGGTCAAAATGAGCTTCATCTGAAAAGATATTGCTTTTGGCAAAATCGAGGTCTTCTGTACGTGGATTCGCAGGCCCAATTAGCGAAAACGCATTGGATGGTCAGTCGGCTTCAACTCCTGAACCAATTGGACTTTGTATGGCGTCATTTCAAGGTCTTTATGCAAAATTCGTCACAATGATGTGTCCGAAATGTTCAATTGTTGAGAACGACGGTGAATTGATGTTGATGGCGCTTCACGCACACTTTCTGCCACAGCACTGTTTTTGGCTTTTCCCGCTTTGGTTTATCGATGAGGATGCCAGTTTCTTTCACTTTTTCACAAGATAACGAACATACGGACCTGACGGTGCTCAGTTCTAGTTCAGCTATAGGTGAGTTCTAGTTCAGTTATAAAAAAAAAGTTCTAGTTCAGTTCTACTGCATTTCTAGTTCAGTTCTAGTATAGTTCTAGTTCAGTTCAGTTGTAGTTCAATTCAGTTCAGTTCTAGTTCAGTTCTAGTTCTAGTTCAATTCTAGTTCAATTCTAGTTCAGTTCTAGTTAAGTTCTAGGTCAGTTTTAATTCAGTTCAGTTCTAGGTCAGTTTTAATTTAGTTCAGTTCCAGTTCAGTTATAAAAAAAAGTTATAGTTCAGTTCTAGTTCAGTTCTAGTGCATTTCTAGTTCAGTTCTAGTTCAGTTCTAGTTCAGTTCTAGTTAAGTTCTAGATCAGTTTTAATTAAGTTCAGTTCTTGTTCAGTTTTAATTCAGTTCAGTTCTAGTTCTATTTATTGCTGATCCTATAAGGATCACAGGGCCATTACACATTTATTACACTTGGATCTATCCGATGCTAGTAGTTTAAGTTTTTTTCAACTCTTGTTTTACGCGCTAGCCTCCATCTCTACTTGACGTCGCCATATTTAAGATGGTTATATCGCCGTCTGTTTTCCCTTTCGTGTGCCCAATCAAAGCACTTTGTTCCTCAAATTTTCTTTTTTAATAGGGATTTTGTTTGCTGTTTGCCACAAACTTTCAAAATTGTTCATGATTCTATCATATCAACTCTACATCAAACATATCAAAACTCCAGATGTCTTCTAGTCGATTTTTAAGACTCCAAGTAATGCCTGTTCACGATTTATTATAAGATTCGGAGCGATGTTAAGGAGTATTAGGGTTGATATTTACTGGAATGCTGATGCATCCTTTTTTGCAGGACGATATAAATTAGTTTATCTAGAGTGCCATTGCAGACTACTGCGCTCCATATTGCCGAGTACAAAGGCTTTTTTTCTAATTCAGTTCTAATTTATTTTTAGTTCAGTTTCAGTTCTAGTTTTAGTTTATTTCTAGCTAAGTGCCAGTTCAGGTTTAATTCAGTTCTTGTTTAATTTTTGTTCAGTTCTAGTTCAATTTTAGTTAAGTCCCAATTTAATTCTAGTTCAGTTCATGTTTTGTTTTAGTTCACTTATGGTTGTATTCTAGTTTTAATTCATTTGAGTTCAATAATATTTCAGTTTTTGCTATGTTCTTGTTTAGTTGAAGTTAGTTTGTTGTTGGGTTTAGTTTAGTTCCAATTCAGTTTAAGATCCTTTAAAGCTCTGGCCATATCTAGTTCACCTGCAGTTTTATTTATGATTAAGCACCTCGTAGAGAAATTTTATAAATAATAAATTTTGTATTCCCGAAAATAACTTGATGGTTCTATTAAAGTTTTTTTTTTTATTGTGGCTTAATTTATGGTGGTTATAAGGACATTTTGTCACCTCTGTTCCTTTTTAATTAGTTAATTTGATTTATTAAAAACTCATACTTTTCTATAAAAATTAAATTGCAATATTCTTTTATTTTTAATTTTTTTCCTCATAAGAAGCTTTCAGCCATACGGAAAAACAAACTTTTAAATCAAAAACAAACATGAAAAAATGTTGCACAAGCACAACTGCAACAACTACCACTCATAGTTTTCTAGTTTTCTCAATATAGTTTGGCAAACAAACTTTAAATGCAAATTTCAACATTTCATATACAAAACAAATAAAAGTAGACACACAAAAACATACAATCAGCTAACACATTCACACATTTGATGTGTGTTTTATATAATTTGCGTTGTATATTTTGCATTCATGTATTCAAAACTTTATTTCAGTGCTCTTGAACATATGTTAGCAAAATAAGCAACTACAACTGTAAAAAAAAACAAAATAAAACTACTGTTGCAACAAAAGTAAAGAACGGCAACAACGACATCAACAAGAAACAAAAAACTTTGTAAATGTTACACTTCAGTTGCCAGTCATTGTCTGTTGACCATATACAGTTGCACACGAAGATGAACTAACAAGTGCACAAAAGATGGCACAAGCTGTAGTCATATTAAAATTTAAACAAATGCTTGTTGCTCAAGCACTTGTTTCTAGAATCTTGTTGTTGCTGTTACTGTTACAGATTTTGAACAAATAAATAAAATTCGTCGTTGTTTGTCATGTTTTTTGTTATGAAGGATTTTCTTAAATTTTTGGTTTTTTTTTAGTTTTAATTTGATGCAAATGAAAATTTAACAACTGCATAGAATTCTTATAGAGACTTTAAGATACATGATTTGTTGTGGGTTTAAGCCGAATGCATTAATTTAAAGTAGTTTAATCTTTTTGTTATGTATGTTTAATATATTTTACTACTACAACAAGCTTTTTTAAATTTTTAAATTTTTAGGTTCAAGGATTTAGTATTAAGGATTTATTTATTTATAATTTTCGCCATTAAGTATTTATTTTGGCTACCAGCGAAATTGATATAGCGATATTGTTATCCATTAAAATAACGAAAAAATAAAATTGTCAACCAAGATTGACTTTGATTGATGCAAACTATTTATTACTCGTCATTTTAATATTAAAAATGAACCAAATTGGTATATTTGGCCTTTCTTACATCTCTCACGAATGTCCTTCGGGAATAAGCGAACAAGACAAATAAGGTTCAAAACATTCCAATATAAAACTAAGTGCTTTGTAAGCACAAGGTTTCATCGATATTGGAAAAAAAATATTTAATAACTTTAGTGTTTTTAAAAGTCTTTGCTCGAAAATAAACCGAACATTATTTAGGACACACACAGAAACGATACCTATGTTCTTAGTGGTTGTGTATTAGTACGCAACCCTTAATACCGATCATAACTATTTTTAACAAACAGTAACAAACAGTATGTAGTGTTGTGGTTTTCGTTGTAAAACAGAATAATAGTAGTGAATCTGTAGAAAAACATTATATTTTAAAGTTCTTTAGTGTTTTTTTTTTCATATTGATGAAGGAATGAGCAGGCAAAAATGTAAGGAAAACTTCACACTTCACTTCACTTCACTTCTTGCTTGGCAATTTGCACTAATTGCCTGTGTTATCCATAATTTGTTCTTGTAAAAATTTCTTGTTGGCTGTTTGTGGTTTTTTTATGTATTTTGTGAAACAAAATTTTGTTATGCTAAAGAGCTGAGTTTAAAAACTTGCAGTCGAAACAAAAACTGTCAAACAAAAAACGAAAATATATATACAACGCTGTCTACGAGCCAAAAGACACTGAACTCAACTGAAACCAACGAACAATAATCCTTATATGTCCCACATTTTAAATTAACAAAAAAAAAAGTTCAAAATTTGGTTTAGTTTACTTATTTGGTTAGGGTTTTCAATCGTGGAGCATCGAAGGGTTAGTAAGATTTAATAAGTATTGTGGTTAATTTATGGAAATGTTTATGGTTTTTAATCCAAATTTTGATATATTAATCAGGATAAAGTTCATTGAGTCTAATTTTCATTAAATTATATAAAGAAAGAAATTTTACAACATGAAATGAATTAAAATTTTATTGATAATTTTTCATTCTTGACTGCACTTTAATATTTCTGCGCCATGTTCTTAAATATGTATTGGGTATTACATTTCAAACAAGTCTCTAGAAAAATTAGAAGATCTAAGGTATATGTAGCCTTTTTTTTAGCTGGACCACAGCGTAGAATGGAAAAAGGATAATCCTTCTAAAAATGTTCTTTAAAGATTTTTACAAACGCTTCAAAGGCACGTAAGTTCTTACAGACTTATTAGAGCTTTTACTGTGTGTAGCGGTGATTGTGTTTTCCATGCTTTTGAAAAACAGAGTCATGTTCAGAAGCTCAATAAGACCTTATTTCGATCTATTGTCTTAGATATGTTCTAGCTTTCTATTAAAAATCAAGAATTGTATATAAACAATAGATTGAATTATTCTCTGAACCCTCAAATGTTGCATTCAAAGCTTTTGCTTCGTTATTCGGTCTCGTCTAAGTAACTTAAAATTTTAGCAACATGATTTTAATAGTGGTGTAAAATAGTACTACCAAGCACGGGTCTAGTATTTGTATTGCACAATTATTAAAAACATATCGGGTCATACAAACTCGAACGAGTTACCCAAAATTCGACCGTCCGAATGGGCCACCTCAGAAGAAGTCATGGCCAACTTTTACAGATATTATAAAAATTAAACTGTTAAGCGAATTTATTTCTATAATATCTTTGGTTTTTCTACAATCTTTGGATGAAGTTGCCTGATGATATAGCCTAAGCAACTAATGAAATGCGCATAGGAATAGCTTATCCCATCAACAATAAATTTCAGTGATTTTATTAAGAATAAAAATTGGGAATTACTACTTTGATAAAAAAAAAATTTTTTTACAATTTGCAAAATATAGAATATTATTTGATTTGCTAATAATTCACAAAAAAATATTTCAAGCAAATTATGATAAATTTGAGTCTTATATTTCCAAAATACTAGACCAATTATTTTTAGCACCGAGCTAAAATTAAGAATTTAGGATCTTTTTTAGTTTTTGTTATGCCCGAGATGTCCTAATTTGGGAACATATAGCAACTCTCCTGCTAAGTCTAAAGACCTCAAATCCAAGACTTAAACTCGACTACAACTTTTTAATTGTCACCTCAAACTGCATTCCAATCGAACCAACCGTTTATAAAATATAGAATTCCTTTAATTTTTTTCCATATTCCCCACACTGTGCAGCGATCATATAAAAAGAAGCGAACCCCTTACAATCTGACACACGTCATTTTCAACTAAGCAAACGGATGCATTTCCAAAGCATTGAAGTCTGCTATTTCGCAAAAAAAATCATTATTTTTATGATAATTTAAAATATGCGGATAAAATTTAATTATTTATTGCTTTTCAATAAACGTTAGTGTAAAATTGTAACTTTATTTCAAGTTCTGTTAACATGATTACGCGTTTTTTTAAATCTTTCTTATTATTTTAATGAAAATTCGTGTAACTTAAATAAATGTTTCGAAAAGTTTTCATTACAGCTCATTTTCATTTTTGTTCAAATAGTGCTATCTGTTTATTTCAATGTTCAAATCGATAAAATTTTAGTTTGTAAATAGTGCTATCAGTCATATAAGCACGAATATCTGCATTTAGAAAAAAATTTGCATATGTACGATTTAGAAGTTGTTTTTTTTTTTTTAATAACATTGTAAAATAAAGTTTAGTTAATACTCGTAGAGTTATCAAAAAAATCAGTTTTTTCGCTCTCCTGTAAAATTGTGATTTTACTGATAGCACTATTTGAAAAATAACCCTCGATATATTGAAAAACCCAAAGTACAAACAGCAATCTTATAAAACATCCATGGCGAAATAGAGTTTGCACTAGTAAAATATGAATCTCGTAAAGTCCATGCAAAATATATTATAAGACTGAACAATGATGCAAGTCCACTATTGAGGCAACCTTTAGAACTCCAGATAGACACAAGTATTTTCCTAGATAGGAGAGGAATTTTTAAATTCAAGCTTTTTACAGCCTTCATAAGACATATTCAGCAAATAAAGATTGAAATTTAAAAGGAAATATATTTCATAAAAATCTCTTTACTCGTTTAAATTTCTGCCATTTCAAAATTACTTTAAATAATTATAATAAAACAGAAATTTTCTTACAAGACTTTAAAATGTCAATTGCAACAAAACACAAAGAAAAAAGATTATTATTATCTACACAGACGTTTACATAATGGCAAATGTAAATTCTAGAAATTGTACTTATTTTTACTTTCTTGAATGTGATTTTAACAAAACAAAATTAAACTTACAACAATTTTAAATTTATATGTTTGAAAATTACAGACACAACTGATTAAACTGTCAGGGTGTTAAAGAGTGGGATGAAACTTTGTAATACACGAAAATTTATGAAGTAAAAAAAATATGGTATTTGTTTTATAGACAACCAGAGATTTAATTTCAAATGAACCAAATTCTAATTTTCAAACTAGCACTTATAAGTTTCCTTTATCGTTTAGTTGGCTATCTAGATTTGAAAGAAATTTTGTATTAGAATTATCTTTGACGTGTAAATGTGTAAGTGTTGGGAGAATAATACAATTCCTTGCCCACAATAAAATGTTATTAATAGTTGTCAAACAAACCTCAACTAGAACTAACTAACCATACATCATATTGTCTTACATGCACATTAAGTTGTTAGATGCAAATCAAATTTTGGTCATTTAGGAAATAATTTAAAAGACTTGTGCACATTTAAAATAATTGAATAAAGTTATAGACATTATATTGTAATACAGTCAGAAAATTAGAGAAATTGTTCTAAACTTTTCAAAAAATAAACTTTTGCACTGAGAAAATTTGAAACTGTATTAAATCACCAAACGCTTAGAATCAAGCAAACAATTTGTTGATACCTATCAGCAAAATAATAAAATTTATTACTATAAATAGTTAAAATTGAAAATCGTAATTTTTAAAATAAATAATGCTTAACATTTTTATTAAAACTATGTTTAAAAACTGTGCGATTTTAAAAATTGTGTTAATTGATTAAATTAAAAAAATAATTTATAAGAACCCCATATTTCATTCAATTGACTCAGGAAATTAGAAATAAAAAACAAAAATAATTCATTGAGCTAACTAGTAATTAAATTATTTATAAGATTGAAGTAAAATTGTTATTAAATGCCTGGCCCACAATGTTGTTAAGAACATTTCCTTAGTATTTTTTTTACTGGAAACAATAATAAAAAACTAAAATTTGTTTTTGTTTTCAATATAAATATTCGAAAGAAATGTTCTTATTGACATTGTGGACCAGGCAGCAAATGAGTAATAAAATTAGTAATTAAAATTTGAATTAAAAAACATTTATTTAGGTTTGTATCCCTTTAGACAAAAAACAAGTAAGAGTGGTATATTCGGCTGTGCCGAATCTTATATACCCTTCACCATGGTGCAATAAGAACAAAAAATTATGTGAACACCATTCTTAAGATATAAATAATTATATTTTGTGCCACGTGTGGATTTTGGGAAATATGTTCTACTAAAAATTGCCGATGTTTTGATACATAATTCGTTTCAGTAGGTCATATGGCAGCCCTAAAATTTTGATGTTTTTTAGCCCATTTTTGGAGTATTTTGCTAATTAATTGCCCATTATTTAACCGATTTAATTGTTTTATATACCGGCGTGTTAAGGAATAATTTAATTACATTTATATACACTTGTATATATTTTAACAAACTTAATTATAAATAAAAATAAAAATGAGTAATTTTTGGGAATTCAGTATTTTGGTTATAACTCAGCCATTTTTTAACCGATTTGACAGAATTATATACCGACGTGTTTAAAAAGAAATTTACCATTTAGCTGAGTTATAAAGCTTGGACTCGGGGAGATCTATGGGAGGTACCACGCCCACTTCTCCAATCCCGCCCACATTTTGTAGGATGGTGTGTATTGGCTACCTAAATGTGTGTACCTAATTTGGAAACTTTGGCTTTTGCCGTTCCCCAGATATACAGACGGGCGGATATCGTTAAATCAACTTCCCTCCCCATAAGGACCCAGAATATATATACTTTATAGGGTCTAAGATTAATATTGTAGAAATTACAAACGGAATGACAAACTTATATATACCCTTTTCCACCTGAGGTGAAGGGTATAAAAATATTAAATAGTTTTTCCACCTAAGGTGAACGGTATAAAAACACTATGAAATTTTGTGATGATTGGTCCATATTTTTTACCATGCGTACGGTACCTTATTAACTATACTTAAAGGAAACATTGAAATTTGGTCGAATTTAGTTTCTTAAGATTAAAAATTACACTAAAAGACTTTTGTGTGGATCGATCCAGGATTTACTGCAAGTCCCATATAAAGGCACTTTCCGAAAAGCACTTTAATATGCCTTCAAAAGAAATGAATCATAGTATTTTATTTCAGAAAAAATTCAAAATTACTCCATGGTATTATAAAAATCCACATAATTACCCTTCTAACTATGACTTATCAATCTGGAAGTTTTATTGACAATTTCTTAGGTTTAAGAACTTTACACTGTCTATATATAGAAAAATATAACAAGAGTTATTAAGTAATTAATGAACATTTTTAAAGTTTTCCAAATATATTTAACAATTTTCTTTATTAACATGTTTGTAAATTGTCAAATTAACAATTTCTTTCAGTTAAAAAATAAATACATATAATAAAATTTATTTTGTGTCAAAAAAAATTTTTTTTTAAATATTTTGGGTTTTAATCACTAAAACTCTAAACGATAGGCAGATTATTGAAAAACTTAATCAATCTTAGGGGCAAGTAAAGTTGTGGTTTGAAAAATGAAGAGATTTTAATGGGTCTTTTGTTAATTTTAGTTTTCAAATACAAGTCTATAATTGTGGCAAGATTCCCTTTTATTACGATGAACATTATTGCGCATCCAGTTCTACGTCTGAATAAGTATGCTGAGATAAATATTAATGGTGTTTGTGATGTAGTTTTTAATTTATATTTCAATAAAAATGAATTAAAGAAATAATTTGGATGCATTTCATTCTTTCAAAAGGCAATAAGCTAGTTCTCAACAAAATATTTTATTAAGAAAATAAATTCTTAATAAAAATTTTAATATAATTGTTAACAAAAACTTTATTCAATATTACAACTTCGTTGTTAAATATATTTGTTGAATATCAACAATTTGAATTGGTGCCTTTTCAATATGTGGGGACGGGTAATAACGGACGAACGACAAGAAGTGGCAACTCTTATTAGGAATGCAACACTGACATGACAAGGGGAATTGACTAACGAGTGACAGGGAAATCGACGAGTAGAGGATTGATCGACGAGAACAGGACTAGACACTGGGAGTTGAAGTTTGGACTTTGGACAGATAACTACATTATTTATATAATAAGCTTTAGCACGTAATCCATTTACAATTAAATATAATTGAACTCTTTTTAATTTAAACAAAAAAGAACACTGGTTTCATTAAAATCCTACAATTTGGAGGCTCAACCAGGATCGTGCGGTAGTTTAAAATTGTCCAATGCGGTGTGTTAATTTTCTGAGTGAATTTTACAACTATGAATTAATTCTGGGTGAATTATTAAAAGTAATTAAAGTTTCAAAGTGCAAAGAGTGAAACCGAGAAATTGAGAAAAGGTGAAAAACTAAATGTAAAAATTCTGAGTGAAGTTGTGACCAAAATATATGTGAAACGTGTGTGTGGATAGAAATTCTGAGTGAATTCTGTTGATGTTTAATACCGAAACAAAAGAAGAGAAAGTGAACTGAGTGCTTGCTAAAACTTCGGACGAATTCTAAAAACAAAGTAGATCTGTGAAAATTTTGGATCATAAAAGGAAGACAGCTGAGTGCTTAAAAGGTTTTATGAAAACTGTTTTTAAAGAGTATAAACTGTGTTTAAACTTTAGAGAAAAAAAAAAGTTATTTAAATGTGCAAGCGCGTAATAAAAAAAAGTAAATATGTGAGAAGAAAACGTCAATTTTCAACGAAACATACAAACAAACTTATTTATAGTGAGAAAACAACAACGGTTAATAAAAAAAAAAAAATGAAAAAAAGTAACGAACACAAGTAAATGTAAATTCTTGAGAAATGAGATTATACGAAAAGACGGTTATTTTAAAAAAAAGTAACGAACACAAGTAGAATCAAAATTATACGAGAGAAAAAAAAACAACTAAGTGAAAGAGAAACAAAAGACGGTTATTTAAAAAAAATTACCGAACACAAGTATAATCAAAATTATACGAGAGAAAGAAACAACTAAAAAAAAAAAAAAAAGTAACGAACACAAGTTAATGTGAAAACACGTGAAGATGTAAAAGAAACAAAAGACGGTTATTTTAAAAAAAAGTAACGAACACAAGTAGAATCAAAATTATACAAGAGAAAAAAAAAACTAAGTGAAAGGGAAACAAAGACGGTTATTTTAAAAAAAGTAACGAACACAAGTAGAATCAAAATTAAACCAAGAAAAAAAAACCCAAATGAGAAAGACAAAGACGGCTATGTACGAAAACCAATGAGTGTAGAAAGCATATAAAAAACTATCAAATATTTTGAAATAAACGAAAATCACGAAGAACTATAGCTGGTTAGAGTGAGTGAAACAAAATTATTATACTTATAGAAAACAAATAAATAAAAAAAAAACAAACTGTGTGATATTGATCGCAAGGTAAATAAACTAAACCAAGAGAAAAAGAAATTGTGTAACAACAAGCTGAGAGTGGAAACCAACTCGTATCAAATCAAAGAGACAAGAAGTGAAGTTTTGCCAAGAGAAATTCTGCCTAGCTATTTACGAAGAGAACGAGTTGCGGGTTTTTTTTATTGTTGGAGATACTATAAGTTAAGTGATACATAAATTTAATTTTTTTTCTCTTAGAGTGTTTTCTTTTATTATTAAAAATTGTGTAAGCTTATTCCCTTTTGATTTTCTGCAGTTAGAATTAAAGAGAAAATCCAATTGGATATACGGATGTATTTGAGTAATGTTTTGGAAAATCAAGTTGGAATTTGTTTTGAATTTAACGTAAATATAATTTTTGTTGTTTTGAGAATACATATATTTTTGTATTTTGAATTGTAACGTAATTTTAATAGCTTTTGTATTGTGAATTGAATTTTTGTTTATTTCTATAATTTTTATTTACTCTTTATTTTGTCTTACTGAATTTTGGAAATTAATAATTATTTTTGGATATTATAATATTGATCGGACAGAATGGACTCACAGGTGATTTTGGCATTGACTGTTGAGGGGTTGAGGGAGAAGTTGACCGGGTTGGGATTGGCGACAACGGGACTCAAGGGTGAGTTGCAACGGAGGTTATTGGAGCATTTCGGTCTGACTGCGGGTGATTCGGGCTCGGAATACGACGACGTTGCATCAGTTAATAGAGTAGGCACTGTAAATTTTGAAAGGAGTGTATTTACGTTACGGGATATAGAAGATTCTCTGACATCTTTCTGTGGCACTGACAACATTGATATTAATAGCTGGTTAGATGACTTTGAGGACAACGCTGAGGCCGTTGCTTGGAATCAGTTGCAAAGATTTATATACGCTAAGCAACTATTGAAGGGTGCAGCTAAGATATTTGTTCGTAGTCAAAGTGGAATAAAGAACTGGGGATCTTTAAAGGAAGCATTAATAGGAGAATTCGGTTGTAAATTGGCGTCAGCGGATATCCATAGAATGTTAAAGGATCGCAAAAAGAAAAATGGTGAAAGCTTCAGAGAGTACCTCTACATTTTGATGGAGATAGGTAAGCCCATAAAATTAGACGAGGAGAGTCTGATTCAATACTTTGTTGAGGGTATACCAGACTCAAAATTTGGGAAAAGTATTTTATATCAAGCTTGCAACATCGAGGACTTGAAGAATAAATTAAAAACCTACGAGAAAATTAGAGGATCCGGTCAACAGGCACTAACCTCGAAGCCATCTTCTGAATCGAGTAAAGTAAAGGATGAAAAGCCTTCTACTAGTGCAAAACGAAAGTGTTACAAGTGTGGCCAGGAAAACCATATGGCCAAAGAATGCAAGTCATCGACATTCAAGTGTTTTAAATGCGGAAAACCAGGGCACAAATCCTTTGAGTGTAAATCCCAAACGCAACCTGAAGTTAAAAGGGAGACACCTAATTCTTGTATGGTGAAATCTTTTGAGGATATAACAGAGGAGGTAAAAACAACTGCTAATCGGAGTTTCAAGAGTATCGATATAAATGGTGTAAAATTTTCGGCGATTATAGATACGGGAAGTGACATTTCAATTATTCGTTATGATGTTTTTCAGCGCTTTGGTGACGTGGGACTTACATCGGAGAGGCGGGATTTTATTACCGCTGGAGACTATATCTTGACTACGATAGGGTATTTTTGCAAGGTTGTCGATATTGATGGAGATAGGTTTAATATCAAATTTTTCGTGGCGGAAAATTTTGTATATCCGGCAGCAATAGGTAATGATTTATTACAACAGGCTGATATGATTATGAGTTCTGAGGGTACGAAGTTGGTAAAAAAGTGGAAAGAATCGGAAAGCAGCACAATGGATGATTTACATGAACCAATTGGTGAGTTTTGAATTATTCTGTTCGACGTTGGTATTTGAGGATAAAGATCAGGGGTATGATTTGTTTCACCTGTCTAGCGAAAAAGCATCCCACGTCAATGGGCTAATTGCAAATTATAGACCGAGAAGGGAGAAACCCTCACCCATTAACATGAAAATAATTCTTTCTGATGATGTCCCAATTTATCAGGGACCCCGGCGATTGTCGTACGATGATCAACGTGTTGTGGAGCATCAGGTAGATGAGTGGCTTTCTAATGGGATAGTACGTTCAAGTACATCTCAATATGCTTCACCCATAGTAATAGTACCCAAGAAGGATGGAACCAAAAGATTGTGTTGTGATTATCGGAAATTAAATTTAAAAATAATGAGAGATAATTTTCCAATGGTGTTGATAGACGATGTTTTGCACAAATTACAATCGGCTAAGATTTATACAACACTGGACTTAAGAAATGGATTTTTCCACGTACCCGTTGAGGAAGAATCTCGGAAATATACATCGTTTGTAACTCACAATGGACAATATGAATTCCTATATGTACCTTTTGGAATTTCTAATTCCCCCGCGGTGTTTTCCCGTTTTATTTTTTCGATATTTAGAGAGTTGATTCAGGATTGTACGATTGTAGTATATATGGACGATGTCATAATCCCGTCATTAAACGAGGAGGAAGGTATCGAAAAACTGGAGAGAGTATTGAGTGTGGCTCAGGAACATAACCTTAATATTAAGTGGGAAAAGTCTCAGTTTTTGAGGAAAAAGGTAAATTTTTTGGGATATATTGTAGAAAATTCTGCCATTAGACCATCAGTGGAAAAGACTTCCGCAGTGGAAAACTTTCCAATACCAAGGGATAAAAAGGCGCTGCAGAGGTTTTTAGGTCTAACTTCATACTTTAGAAGATTCGTTTGTAACTTTGCCACTATTGCGAAACCATTGTCGGACTTGTTAAGGGAAGACGTCCTATTTAAGTTTGGAGATTCACAGATGATTGCGTTTAGTCAACTGAAGTCGTGCTTAGTAAATGCACCAGTTTTAAAATTATATAGGCCTAGGGCTGAGACTGAGGTCCATACGGACGCTAGTATGTACGGATACGGAGGAGTTCTACTTCAAAAGGATGCAGAGGACCAACAGTTTCACCCAGTGGAATATATGAGCCGCAAAACAACGAGCGCACAGGAAAAATATCACTCGTATGAACTTGAAGTGCTGGCAATTATCGAGGCGTTAAAGAAATGGAGAGTTTATTTGATGGGTGCAAGGATAAAAATAGTAACTGACTGCAATGCATTTACCATGACGATTAAGAAAAAAGATGTGCCATTGAGAGTTTCAAGATGGGCTATGTTTCTGCAGGAATTTGACTATGTCATAGAGCATAGATCCGGTGGTAAAATGAAACATGTTGATGCACTTAGCAGAGTTTCTTGTCTTTTGGTGGAGGATTCGTTTAAACATAGACTTAAAGCAGCACAGTTACAGGATGAAAGAGTAAAGGTTATTAGGAAACTAGTTGAGAAGCAAGGTTACGAAGATTTTTATTTGAAATATGATTTGCTGTATAAGGATCCGAATCGTGAATTGATAGTTATCCCAACTGCTATGGAGGTAGAGATTATTAAAATTGCTCACAGAGAAGGTCATTTTGGCGTGAAAAAGACTAAAGAGCTGGTCGAAAAAGAATTTTTTATACCCGATATAACTCGGAAGGTGGATAATGTAGTACGCAGTTGTATGGAGTGTATTATTAATGAGGCAAAAGTCGGCAAAGCAGAGGGTTTTTTAAGTCCAATTGATAAATCGGATAAGCCCCTTAAAACTTACCATATTGATCATGTCGGGCCTATGGAAATAACTCGTAAGCGGTACAATCATATTCTAGTTGTTGTTGATGCATTTTCGAAATTTGTATGGTTATATCCTACGAAAAGTACCGGAACGGAGGAAGTAGTTGATAGGTTAAGAAGACAGTCCGCAATTTTTGGTAACCCAGAGAGGATTATTTCTGACAGAGGAACGGCCTTCACATCGAATGTGTTTAAAGAGTATTGCAACCAGCAGAACATTCAGCATTTGTTGATAGCAACCGGTGTTCCGAGGGGAAATGGCCAAGTTGAAAGGATGAATAAGATTGTAGTGTCATTGCTTTCCAAACTCTGCGTGAACAATCCTCAACAATGGTATAAACATGTAGATAGGGTGCAGCAATGCATCAATAATACCCCGCCAAGAAGTACAAAATTTTCACCATTCAGAATACTTACGGGTGTGGAAATGAAAGTTGCAGGCCACGGGGATATAAGGAAATTGATTGAAGATTGCACATTTCATGAATTTGACGAGGAAAGAGAAGAAATACGAAGTTCTGCTAGGGATAACATAGCTAAAATTCAATCTGAAAATAGACGAAACTTTAACAAGAAAAGAACGGCAGCACCTCTTTATAATGTGGATGATCTCGTGGCGATAAAACGCACTCAATTCGGAACAGGCTTGAAATTAAAGCCGAAATATTTTGGACCGTACAGAGTGATTCGTGGAGTTGGTCATGACCGCTATGAAGTTGAAAAGGTCGGTTCTTCCGAAGGTCCTGGGAGGACAAATACAGTTGCCGAATATATGAAAAGATGGGACTCGTCATTCGGGGCGAATGACCGTGTAGGATGGCCGAATGTGGGGACGGGTAATAACGGACGAACGACAAGAAGTGGCAACTCTTATTAGGAATGCAACACTGACATGACAAGGGGAATTGACTAACGAGTGACAGGGAAATCGACGAGTAGAGGATTGATCGACGAGAACAGGACTAGACACTGGGAGTTGAAGTTTGGACTTTGGACAGATAACTACATTATTTATATAATAAGCTTTAGCACGTAATCCATTTACAATTAAATATAATTGAACTCTTTTTAATTTAAACAAAAAAGAACACTGGTTTCATTAAAATCCTACAAATATGACAACTTATTTGTCGTAATTTTTTTCTGTGTAAGTCTAACCAAACAAAAATAAACAACAATGCAATTAAAAATTATTTTTGATAATTTGGCAATTCCTTATTTATTCACCCATATCCTGAATAATTTTTCCCCTTTTCACATATTTGCGATCATGACAAATTCCCATGAAAAGAAGGTAATTCAAATGAGAATAATAACGTGAAAAAATGTTCACGGGAAAAAATTTCCCTTATAATGAAAAGTGTTTTTTCTCTCGTAATTTGTTCACGTTTCTCTTAGATTTTCTCACTTTATTTTTGCTAGACAACAGAACGTGTATGTAAGTAGTTGCTCCTATAAATCGATTATTAAGGGGTAGATTCGTTAATGGGGCACAAACCGACATTTTTGGTCACCAAAATGCAAAACAACAGGTCGACAGCCTGCGGATTTGTGAAGCTTTTGAAAGACGTGATGGTAGAATTTTGAAAAATATTTTACAACATAAAATTTAAAAAGTGCAAAAAACTAACGTGGTAATCAAATTTTATCCCTCCAATACTAAATATTTTGCTTAAATATTCTAACTTTTCTTTCAAATATATAAAATATATATTTTGAGCAAAAATTTCATAGATTTTTAATTTTTTTAATCTTTCTTCATCTTTTTACATTCACTGGAACTGATAGCGTCAAAAATTTTTAACATGAGATTCACGATTGGTTTTTTCCTTTAGAAGGGAATGAAAATATCAAGGGAACAAAAATTCAACATGTTATTCACGATAAAATTATTGTATTTTATCACATAAAATTTTGATTTTCATATCATTAATATCTTACTTATGGCCAATTTAACCACTTACATTAATATATCAATTCATATTTAAATATAGTTTTTTATATAATTTTATTTTTATTTGACATGAAAACCAATTTTAAACATTAATTGGTATTTAAAAAAATTGGTGAAATTGACGATTTTTTCTGAGTACTAAAAATTTAAAGCGGCCCATACACATGCAATATTATTGTATACGATATTCGCCCTATTATTTCCATTTTGTCCTATATTATGCAATAAGTCGCACTATATTTCCATTTATTCAATAAAAAGGTGAACATAACCTATAGAAATAACATAAACAGCATTGTACAATGTTGCCAACACATTTCAGTATCTTTTCGTTGTGCAATAAAAATCAAGAGTATTTTGATTGTTGCCAATATATTGTGCCACCATCGTATATCACATACACATTGGCGATATAATTGTACAAAACTGAACAATTTTATTGCAAGTGTATGAGCCGCTTAAATGGAGCAATAATGATGCGCTTAGCCGTATGAGTGTTATACGTATGAGCAATATTATTGAAGAACATTTTTTTTTATAATTGCTATAAAAAAAACTACTGAATATTTTCTCAAATTTCTTTTTTAATTTGAAAGTACAATCCTCCCGGTTTATAATGGGAAATAATTTCATTAAAATGACTGCCTTGGCAGTAGCCTACATGATCGGTCCAATTTTGAAGCACATTATCGATTGTGTGCAGCTGAATTTTACCAATGGCTTCACGAATATTGTCCTCTAAAGCGTCAATTGTATCTGGCTTGTCGGCGTGACAATTATCTTTGACGGCACCCCACAAATAAGAGTCCAATGGTGTCAAATCGGAGCTCCGAGGTGACCAAACGACATCTGCTCTGCGGCTGATAATGCGATCTTAAAAAACAGGGCGCAAAACATCGAGTGTAGCTTCGGCTGTGGCAATTTTACTTAAAAATAACACTGTGCTCGTTGAAAAATAATTCGGGTACGCTGAATCCAATGGTGCTAACCGGTTTTTTAGGTTAGCTCTTGTTTTTGAGATAAACCGTTATTTCGAAAATGGAGGAGGTTACACAATATATGTTCGCGTTACTGAAAAACGCTTTAGCTTATTGGAAAAATAATTCCACAATATTCAGAGCACCCGAATAAGGCTAAAACGCCAGGTGCCCAGTTTGTCGCAAAAAAAAATGTCTATTTCTTGCACAGCGTTATTAAAAAAACAAATATCAATATTTATTTCAAGCCTGTTAAACTGTGAATATATAGTTTTAAACGCATTTCTTACATCTTCTGTATTAACTTAACTTGAATTTTCTTTCAGCTATTAGCTTGTTTGGTAATCTCGGCTTCCTTTTTTTAAAAAATAAATAAAGTATTGTACGTACCCATTCCTAAATAAATAATTTTTTTTATAGACCAATTAATACAATGATCTCTTATCCAGTTAATTGGATAGCACATATCCACACACACACTTCTTTCAACAGTTTTCCATGGGTAGTGTTCGCAACTGTGTATGTGTACATGTTATTTTATATAAAATCTGCTTTTGTATTCAAATTGCGTTAAAAGAATTCAAGTACTTCAAGTATATTAAATCTGTAGTAGAAAATTGCACGTATTAAATAGTTTTTATTATCATTCTTTTTTATTGTAAACATTCAAACAGTGTTCAATAAATATTCATATCCACTTAAGAATCTATTAAAACATTAAGCATAAATGAATATTAATGAATACACACGAATAAAGACATTAAGATCGACATCATCTCCATGATGGCGTGTTGTAGATGTTGCCAGCGTTGATGACTGTTAAACTCAAATTCAATGTTAATAAATTTTATACATTTATTCAGTGTGTTTTTTAAAAACTCTTAAATTAAATGGGTTTGAAGGATGTATTTTTTTTACTAACACTTGTTGTTGTTCTTGTGTTTGTATTCGATAAATTTTATGAGTAGATTTTATACACAATTTTTAAGAATCAATTAATTTATTGTTTGCAGACAATTTTTTTTTGATGTTGTGGATTTAAGTATATATAAATATTTTATTATACTTGTCAGTTTAAAATTACCATAAATCTTAAAATTTAATGGAATTTCGTCAGCAAATACTTCTTTAAATTTTTAAAGATATTGAGAAGCTGTAATAAAGTGGTTTCACTTTATTAAAGGTATTTGGGGGTTTAAACAAATATTTGTTAATTCGTTTTAATATAAATTATTTCTGGTTCGAATAAGGCAGAAAAGTCTCCAGTATTCGCCCTCAGATTTGCTAGTCACAGTAGTCTACAAGGGTCTTCCTGCGTCTTAGCAATGTTCGTTATTTATTTAATAAAACAAATTAAACAATGTTTGATTTAAAGAAGATGTTTATTCTTTGACTGTCTCTATAAGGCCTGGAACAGAATAAAGGAGTTGCAGTAGTACCTGAAGCTGAAAAATGCTCTGTAGCGCAACAAAGTTAAAAATTTAGTATTTACGTATTCTGTTGACACTACTTTCAAATTGTCCTTTTCTACTTTTAACAACTTTTGGCGCTATCGGTAACGTTATACTACAGCGACTATTCTGTTCCCCACTTAAGAATGCAAAAAATATGATCTTACAAGATCTTTACTTGATTTTAGTCAAATTACAATAGTCGTCTAGTATACAGTATACAAGTTAATACAAAAACAAATTAATACAATTATAATGAGAGCGAGAGCAGTGATAATGTTTAATCCCTTTAAGTAGTGTGCATTAATATTAATAACGGATTGATACTTTGTTTTGATCACATTCTTAGGGTGTCCAATACAATATTAAAATGAATCATATAATTATACATAAAATTATTAAATGAAAATAAAAACAATCATAATACAAATAATAAGAATCAGTTTATTATAATAATGAAAAATAATCAAATTTAGTAAAAATAAGGTTAAATAAAAATAATAGTTTTAGTCAAAGCCGGATACTATTCAGGCTGCTACAATTTTGAATAAAAAAAATCAATTTACATTTCAAAAATATAAGAAAGCTTATTTTAGACATCATCCTATCCATCATCATAGATAATTAAAACGAAACCCAAAATAAATTAAAGATTATTTGATTATTTGCAGACAAAGTTGACACTTATTAGTAGCATCGTTTAAATATAAACATGCAAAAAGAATCTCAGAGCTGGTTTCCCAAATTAATTTGTTTTTACTTAAGTAAAGTATAGGTATCATATGGCGTTTTCTTTTCTGAGTAAAATTCTGCATTTATTCTGCCTTTTACATTTTCATGTTCTTTTCTGAAAAACATGTGTTATTTTAAAAGTGTTAAGCGTTCTTTTCTGATGATGTTCCCTTTAAAATTAAAAAAATGCTACATGTTCAACAATCGTTTTAATTAAAGGGGCATGAGTGCAGCACTAGATCAAGACGAATTCAGTATAAGGTGGTGGCAAGTTTCGAGCCGTAAACACTAACAATGCAATACAAAAAACATCTGTTGTTTCTGTTGGCTTTGGAGTGTTGTAGATTTGCCACCACCTGTTATTGAATTTACCTTGTGCTAATTGTACTTTATTGTTTAATGCCGAAAAATGTGTTCTTTTGTAAACGTTAAATATGAAACACTTCTTATTGAGCCTTCACACATTAGACTAATTTTTAAGCGAACAATTTTTGTTCCATCAATCACACACTGTAGTAAAATTATCTGGCATAAAATGTGTACATGTACAAAACTTTGTATGGATTTGTGTTTTTTGCATTTATTTGTTTTTGAAAATGTCCATATATTAGTTTTGTGCTGCTTGTGCGGGGTTGAAGCCGGTTGAAACTTTACGCCAACGAAACCCCATTCCCTTCACCTTGCTTGCCTACAAACTGCCATTTTACGCCAGCATAATTAGTCTAGTGTGTGATGGGCCAAAAATTAGGAGATTTACTGGACATAAACCAAATCTTAATAATGTAGACATATTGGTGGGAGAGTACAACTACAAGAAGAGATATACATAATTGATCAAGAGACAGAAAAAACATTAAATTTTAAGAACGGCACAGAAAGGTGTAAAAAAATTTATAAACATGCAATAGACAAACACAAATCAAAGTAAACTTTCTTAGTGAAGTGTGTTATTTGTTCGGGTTTTAAACTTTTATTGTTTATTTATTTAAATGTAAATATAAATATATAAAATTTGTTTATGTAAAATATTTTGTATTTTAAAAGTTATTTTTTGTTTTGTATTTTTTAAAAAAAACACCAGATCCCCCTGGTGATGTTCAGAGATTTTGACCGAAATATTGAAAAAAATAAAAATAAATAAATAAAAATAAAATTATAAGTTTTTGAATTTCATTTATTATTTATATAAAACCTCAAGCCAAAATAATAAAACAACATTAGGAGAACATTAAAAAATGTTGCCAAGTCACATGTAACACTTATGCAACACTTTTTTTAGAAAAGAAAACGCCATTAGTATAAAATGTTAGACCTTACACGATCTATTTGTGAATGAATCGGACAAAAATATGCATTTTTGGTAGTTCTGCTATATGGAGAGTGTTATATCCGCAAAAAAGAACCAGTCAAACATTTGCAGTTTATGAACATTACGACATTCAATAAGAGAATAAAATCTACCGTAAGGTAGCAAAACATGGAATACTGTCACTCTCAATATGTTAGCTCGTAGCTTCTGCCTTCGTGCTAAAAACAAGATCTCTGGAATACTAAAATGCGACCAAGGTGCGCAATATAAACCAAACGTAGAGCAGATTTATCTTATAAAATTTGCAATAAATGAACAATGTTTATTTCTGGGAAATGTTTGTTTGCACCGACTTAAAGAATAAACAGATCCGTGCAATTGTTAAAAGCAAACAACTTTTTTAAAGTAAATATTAAAGTCAAATTTAATATCGTATCGTATTTACTATCGAGGTGGGTAACATAACAGTCAAAAAATGTTTTAACGCGAATAACGACTAAATTCATCCAGAAAAACTTTTTTCTCTGGGTTATCTTTTACTTGATCTTTTTTATTTTTAATAGACAGATAGACTGTATAAGCGCATTAATAAGAACTCTAAGCAGTGATGATATAAAATTTTTTTAAAAGTCCTCATTCCTAATTTCCCTATGCCTTAAAAAAAATTATCTCTACAAAAATCCCTTTAACTTTTAAATGATAAAATATCAATTCAAATAAAACCATTTGTATTAATGTATATATTTTCGCCGCCGTCGTTGAAAAATTTAAAATTTTCACCGTCAACGATAAGTATGAATGGCGTTCTCAACGTCTGCAATCTCATATCTCTTTTAATAGTTTTTGCATGAGTTACAGACACACGTTCTTCTCACTTTTTGCAAAACGATCAAATATTTTGTTTTACATCTTTTCGATGCTTGCAGTTCTCACTAAAGTTAGAGAGCATGGGAAGAGTTTTCGTTTAAATGTACTAAATTCCCAATTCATCCTATCTATAGCTGTTCCTATGCGATTTTCACTGGGTGCTTAGGCCAGAAATGTTTTCTGTGAACTGTTTAAAAGATGTTAAAATATACTTGAAAAAGCTATCAGGCATGGCATGATCTGAAACATCACTTGTGATTTTAGAGTGTTTTGAAGATCACACAAGTTTTAACTTGGTTTAAATATTGGAAAAAAATATGAAAGTAATTTTAATTCGGCGGCCACTTAGTTAACAGGTTCAAAACCACAATTATGAAAGACGGTTTTTGTCGAGAACACCTTTCTTGCGATTTGAAATCACTTTCACATTCAAAAGTAATTTTCAGAACGTGCCTGTATGTTTTTATGTTTTTTTATCTTTATTGAATAAAAACAAAAAAAAAAACAATTATGGACGAGTTAAAATTTTTTTTTTATAAAAGAATAGCCCAAAATTAGACAGTTTCGGAAACTCAATGCCATTAAAACAATTGGTTTTTAATTGCTTAGCGACTACTGTACGTATAATGAATGTTAATTAAATTATTTAATGTTGCCTATACGCTCATATATTTCCATATATTAATATTGTAATTTTTACATAATTATTATAGGAACACTTCATTACAGTTGGAAAGTATATCATTGTGTTTGAAATTTATACAATACTATAAAGTATTAAATTTCTGCAACCTTATAATAGTGAATCGAGGTATATTTCACGATTTCCACATACCCGTAGTGTATGATGGTGACCCCAAATAAAATGGAAATCAAGTATACACACATTTATATTACATATAGGCGAAATAAGTTCTTATACATAGAAATTAAGCCAGCTCGGTCCACAATTGGCTGAGATTTGGGAAAAAACCCACAACCGCTTTTAAGCTTTACCTATCAATGTGCAATTTTCAGAAATAACTCCTTTAAAGTCATCTTATAATTTATTATCTTTTTCACTTTTATCTGATATAATGTTAGGAGAATACTGGTATTAAAGATGGAGGAAAATCGGTTCGTAAATGATGCGTTGGTAAACAATTAACTACTTTATAATGGTTTTGGCACAGTTTCGTTCATAACATATGAAAAAGTGACTTTTTTTTAGTGAAAAAGAGACTTTTTTTTAGTGAAAAAGTGACTTTTTAGTGAAAAAGTGACTTTTTAGTGAAAAAGTGACTTTTTTTTTAGTGAAAAAGTGAATTTTTAGTGAAAAAGTGGCTTTTTTAAGTGAAAAAGTGGCTTTTTTAAGTGAAAAAGTGAATTTTTAGTGAAAAAGTGAATTTTTTAAGTGAAAAAGTGACTTTTTAGTAAAAAAGTGACTTTTTAGTGAAAATATGACTTTTTAGTGAAAAAGTGAATTTTTTAAGTGAAAAAGTGACTTTTTAGTGAAAAGGTGGCTTTTTTAAGTGAAAAAGTGACTTTTTAGTGAACAAATGATTTTTTAGTTTTTACACTTTGACTTTCGAATAGCAATGGTAAAATAAAATGTTTGATTGGAACAGATAATTTAAGTAATATATAAATTATCGTCGGAAGAAAATCGGAAAAACCATTAAGGGTGTTGCTGGGAGAGTGGGGTTTTTTTGGTACACCGGTGTACCATTCGGGATGTTATGTAGTACAAATAAGTACCAACCGTCCGGTAAAATTAACTATATGCTATGCACATCACTTTGGTAGCGTTGTAACTTACAAAGAGCGGTGCCGTAAATGCAAACAACAACAAAACATAACGGAACGTATTAGAATGTTCTCAGAAGACCTTAAAGACAATAAGGTTAATTTCACAACCCAGCAACAGTAAGTTAGAAAGGGTTAGCTTAAGGTGTGAACTAAAAGTGTTTATTTTTTTCTTTTGTTTAATTTAAAACCTTTTTATTCACTATCTACCACCCATTTTTGTTAAATTTTTTTTTCACGATTACGTAACCACCCTAATTTAAATACTTAAGTAAGAAAATTTCTAGATGAACATTTTTGATGATTTAAAAACACTTAAGCACTTGATGAAATGAAAAAGATTTCAAATA
Source organism: Pollenia labialis (assembly GCA_949318255.1). Lineage (NCBI taxonomy): Eukaryota > Metazoa > Arthropoda > Insecta > Diptera > Polleniidae > Pollenia > Pollenia labialis. Next base: position 126,182,698 of record OX439141.1, read on the forward strand.
TGATTCATTCATATATTAAAATTTTCTAAATGTTTTGAATTTAAAACTGTTGTATCAGTAGAGCATTCACATATGATTCATTTTTCTGCTCAAAAATCAGAATCAGAAAATTGTATCACAAATGATACTTTGAGGTTAATCATCCGTAGGGTACCATTTATTCACAACGAAGTTTAAATTTATGATCGTAATATGAGCTAGTTTGAAGTTATTTTGCTCGTGAAGCTGATTCCTAATATTTTCAATTTTGACACAAAATGCTAGCTGGGTGTATACATAATAGATTCTAAATATGTATTTGAATTAAAAAGATAAAGAATAAAAAAGAGAAACAAACACGTTTTAACAAGAGAAGCCCAGAGTGTTATTTTAGTATTTAAGGATTAAAAAATTTTTACATTTGTAATCATATTACAAGAAAATAAACACGAACATATATTTGCACACGTACATATCCACACATACTCTTATGCAAACACTCATAAATGCATGTTTAATGAAAACGTATGTATATAGAATATATACTCTACAAATGTATTTGTGTTCATTTAAGGGTTTAAACGATAATATATAATATTACATTTCTATTTATGTATGTATGTATGCATGTGTGGACCTAAGAACAACCATTAAGTGCAAGTGTGTGTAAGTGTTTAGTAAATGTTGTTTTTCATCTAAAGAAAGGAACAGGAAACGGATGTAACATGTTTTTCTTTAGCAATTTATTTTATTTGTATATTCTTTCATTTTGTTTTTTTTTTTTAACAAATGAATTTACAAGTTGTTGTTTATTTTATTTTTTACATCTTATAAGAAGTATTAAAACTGATAATAAGTGCAAAGAGTTTTAAAGTTACAAAATAAAAATAAACAAACAAATAAACAAAATAAAAGAAAATAAATTCAGAATGTAATTAAGAGTTAGCAAAAAGAAAAATGGTTTATGTACAGACATTTTTAAAAATAAATTTTAACACAAACATTACAAAAATTATGTATTTTGTAAAATATTTTTGTAGCAATTGTTTCAGTTGATTGTATTTAAAACTGTTCTTTCATTAGAAATACGTCATGCTGAATAATAATATATATAGAAAATGTAAACACTCTTTTTATATATATAATATAGTAACGTTTGAATTAGGGATTGCTGTTCGGTTTCAACCGAATTCGGAACCGCTGTTTTCAATTCCTAAAAACCGAAAACCGACAAAAAAAAAACCACGGTTTTAGCTTTTACTTTAAAAATATATTTATGCTTGAAGAAATTGAAAATTATACATAATTCTCGTACTTATATAAAAAAAACTCTTAAAATTCAAATTAATTGCTAAGAAGAACAAATGTTACCTTTTTAACTCTTAAGTACACACCTAATTTGTGTGGCACAAACTACCACCTCACACTAACGAGCCCCTAGGCAAAGCTGGGACTACTTTTATATGTGTGGAGTTTTATGGCTATAGCAGGAACATTTTGTTGGGAAATATAATAAAGCAGTAAACAAAGAATTCTTATGCGTTGCGTATGCTTTTTGATACGTTTCATTTTGATTTCATTTGCTGCAATACATATATAATAGGGATGCGCCTGGTCAGGCCCAGGCGGATGCAATATGCACAAAATTTTGTACATTTGGCCAATAGCGGCGCCTACGGTGCTTAACAATATACACTTCGTACTCATTTTCTTGTAAAATATACTTTAATTGAGGAATACATAAAGTTTCGTTCTAATATACTTAATAATTATATATCAAAAAAAAAACTGAAAAAATGTCAAAAAAAAATGTTAATAAAAGTACCTAAATTAAAACAAATAAAAAATTGTATTACATACCATTATTCACCCTTATCATGAATTCCACATGTGAAAATTTCCGAATGAAATTCTTAATTCACATGGATTTTAATTTCGTACCATGAATTCCCTGTGAATAAAGTAACATACCTGATTTTAAAAACCTTTGTCATTATATTCGGAGTTGTAAACAAAAAACAATTAATGTATTTAAGAAAACTGTGTTTTTGGAAATTTATGGAATTATTTTCATATTTGAATTAAATATCGCTAATTTGCTAAGAGCGGAATGATAGCACAGTCTAATTTTTATTAAAAATTGCGAACATGGATAAAATTCGCGAAAAATAGCAAAAAAAATAAAAATTTGTTAACAAACCCTAAAATTTATTTAAAATCGCTAAACGGACTAAAAGAACAGTGTCGGGAGATAACAAAAAAAAAATTCCAAAAATAGCGAAAATTCGCGAAAAGTTTTAATATTTCAAACAACCCATAAAATTTATTAAAAGTTTTTAAAACTATAAGAAATGGCAATAATTCGGTTAAACATTTTATATTAGCGGAAATTCGCAAAAATTTGCAAACAGCGGCATGGTCTACTATTTATTAAAAATCGTTAAAGCTGTAAAGAATCACAGAAACAAATCCCTTTAATCGGGAACATGGCTAAAATTCGCGAAAAATTGAAAACTAGTAAAAAATTCGCGAAAAGTTTTAATATTTTAAACAAGTCATAAGACGAATTAAAAGTTCAAAAAACTATAAGGAATGGCAAAAATTCGGTAAAAATTGTAAAATTAGCGGAAATTCGCAAAAATTTTCAAACAGCGGCATTATGGCAAAGTCTACTATTTATTGTAAATCGTTAAAGCTGTAAATAATCAGAAAAATTACAGTAACAAATCGCATCTATCGCGAACATATCTAAATTTCGCGAAAAATTGCAAAATTTTAAACAAACCCTAAAACTAATTTGGGATCGCTAAATGAAATAAGTTAAATTTGTGCATTTGAAACGTTTTTTTTTTAATTTTAAATAAAAACTTACATTTTCTTCCTTTTCCGACAGACAACTCTTTGTGAATTATTTTCTTTATAAGTTGTAAAAATATTTCACATGTGAGCTGTTAACAATCGTGTGTAAAACAATAAATTCACAAATTATTTTTTTTCGGAGTTTAAAATTGTATTTCCACAACAAATTTTATTCATGATACCAACTGTTCACACGTTCGGAAATTTACATGTGAAATTTTATTCATGATAAGGGTGATTGTATTACGTGAAGCTTAACTTTTATATTTTCAAACCCGAAAACCAAACCGAAACCGACCGGTTTTAATCATTTTAAACCCCAAATCGCGGTTTTACATTTTTTACGGTTTTTAGCAAACTCTAGTTTGAATTGAGAAAAAAGCAGTTTGTAATACAGCTTTAATCTGGTTTTTATAACCACATACGATCTTTGGGTGTAAAGGCCAGTATTAGTAGTAGTAGTATTAGTGAAAATGTGTTTGTATGTGTGACACCGACAACGCTTGATGGAAAATCAAAAAATTTAGATATGACGGCGAATATTACGTCCAGCACATGTACACCGGCTGGACAAGCATTAGACAAGTGTATTGCCCCTTAAGATTAAAAACTGTATATCTCATTCAAATTTTCGGGAACTAAATTGGGACCTTTTTCTATTGTTTATATCCACACCAGGTATTAATATTAAAATATTGGTCCTTTACCCACCTTAAAGTATACCGTTCTGATCATAATCACTTTCTGAGTCAATCAAACGATGTTCTCCCGACTGGCTGGCAGTTCATTTTGATGAAATTTGGTATAAGCACAAGGACCAAGCCTATGGAACTGATATTTTTACACAGCCCCGATACAAGCTTAATGCACATAAGTCATCTTTTTATTTTTATATTAAGATTAAATTTGGTCTAAGCTTATTTGATTGCAACCTTAATCATCCTTGCAAATTAAAAGAAAATACTACTGCCAAAAATAGCTTCTAGTGGCATAACATTCTTTTGAATGTCGGTATTGACATATAAATTGGCGACAATTTTTGGTACGATGGGTACCATAAAAATCCCCATCCTACAATCACTTAAAGTCTAAAATCTTTTAATAGATGAAGACATCTAAGAAAAATTAGGTGCAAGGATCTTTTATGTGAATCTTAACCTAATAACATAATTTTTTCCAGGTTGGTTCATGATTGTCCTACACTGTGTTATAGGGTATCATATGATCGACCGACTATATTTTCTTACTTTTTTTAATTGATTTCCTGCAATTTAGGAGATTATTTATTGAGTATCTTAAATAAAACTTTAAACTTAATAAACAAATAGTTTTATATTTTATTTTTTTAATATACATATTACTTTTTTTTTCTTTACAAGTATTAGTATTTTCTTTTTTTACTTTTTCTTCTCTTTTTATATTTAAAGAATTTGTCACATTGTTATCTTTTGTATATGTAACTTGTTTTATTCTAATACAGTAATTTATAAGATTTGTTTATCTTGTTGTATTAGAAAATCTATGAAATAAATAAATAAAAAAAAAAGTAATTAAGTTAAGGAAACATCTGAACTAACAATATTTATTTGGTTCGCTTCAAGAGTATTTGCAAGTAATAATAAGCACTGCGACCGATTGAGTCCATTGCTCAGCCAATTTATTCTCCATGGCAGGCAACGTTACAAGAAGATTTGGTGGCATTTACTGTTTGAAAATGATATCATGCATATGTTGGCCATGTTATTCCTGAAGACCCAATACTTTCCAATTCGCCAGAGAAAATAGAAAATAGAAAATAGAAATAGTAGTGTGATATCAAATGATCTAGGTGGCCAATTTACCATAGCAAAACGAGAAATTAAGTGCTCACCAAAATGATTCATCAAAAAGGTCATTGTTTTACGCGCTGTATGGCTCGTAGCGCCGTCCTATTGAAACCAGAGCTCACAGAGACCATGCGCTTGATTTTCAGATCACTCCACTGGAGACCTACCGGCCCTGTTATCGGAAAAATGGTGCCGGTCCATTTACCACTTTGGCGAAAGTAAGGTATTTGCTTTAGATATTTTCAAGGCGTTTGACAGAGTATGGCATGGTGCACGTTTTGACAAGAAACTTGCTGCATTTGGTGTCGGTGATAATTTCTCTCGCACTATATCGAGTTTCCACAGAGATCGTACTAAACGATTTGTTATAGATGGGGTTTCGTCAAATGAGTTCAAAATTTATTCAGGGGTGCCGCAAGGCTCCGTTCTCTCTCTTACTTCCAACCCTATCTGCTTTTTTCAAACCTATGCCATTCGTATTCATTTGATTATAGGCCAAGCGTATCCGATGTTGGCGCTATTAGGCAGAACATGAATGATACGCGTGGCCGACACCGATACCCGTACTATTGTTCGTAATACACGTTTTTCCTCAAGAGCCCATCCTTTTGTGGTCGATTGGCCGGTAAATCGTACAACGCATTACCGGAAAATTCATTTCATGGCCCGATTGTTCGTATGTGGAATAACCCTATTACTTTCAATAAGTTCAAGTCAAATATTCACAAGCACTAGTCTCTCTTTCCTTCTTCCCGTACCCTAGTTCCATCACAATGCAATGCAATGTAACAAAAAAGAAAACAAAACAAGGTGCGAGGCTACCATTGAAGGTATTATTCTGATTTTCCTCAATTTTGAAGAAATATGGACCAGTGACTACACTCTCAGCAACAGCTGCTATATTAACTTTACTACGTGCTGGATGTGGTCTAAGCGGTCGAGTATCATACACTAATGATAACTGGTCTTAAATTTGCAATTGATGTTAGCAATAGTGGTTTCAGTAGGTCGATTATGCGTACCCTAACTTCTTCGAATCGCACGAAAAACATTTCTCACATAACGCTGATTGTGCATAAACATTTTATTAATCAGCAAAAACAGAATAAATTTATATCCGTTAATTCAAATGCGTAAAAAATATATATTATGGTAATATCCGATGATTCAATTAGCCTTTCTGAGAAAAAAAAGTGTTCCCAGTGTTCGACAAATCGAACACTGCTTTTTATTATTATTAACAAAAACACAATTGAAAAACTCGGAAATTTTTTTGCTGTTGTTGAAAGCTTAATCGTTTTTTAATGGAACTACATTTTCACTTTTTTTATTTTTTTATAATTAATATTTATTTCATAAATAATTCTTTTTCATCAATATTTCTTAAATGAACAACCGCTTAATATTTTGTATGCCCAGAAAAAATTATGCAATTTTGAATATTCTATACAATTGGTACATAAGTGTGCATAACCAATAGACAACAAACTAGTACAAAACCTCATTTTAAAAAAAAAATACTGTTTAAAAAACTTTAAAAAAATCATGTATGTGTGTTGTACAAACTTAAAGTTAAGAATCTTAATTTCAAAAAAAAAAAATGTTAATTTAAGAAAAAATCTTCAAGTCATATTTTGGTCAAAAAATCTTAAAAAAAAGATAAAATATTCATTTTGGCAACGCTGATGACAGGTTTAAGCTACGATTAAACCCGATTAAATTGTCTGTTTGCCGCTAAGATCGGAAAGTTAAAGAGTATATATTCAAATGTCTCACTATCCATTTTGCAGTATCTGCAGTGCTTTTTAATAACATACCCAGTAAAAAATGTGATCTTAAAGGAGCAGGATTTATGTATGAATTCATACCTCAAATCGCTTCAAACCTGCTGATGCGATGCCTCATTTTTGTATGGGGTGTTCCCGGTTTGGAGGACTATTTTCTGCTGACAATAAGCGCTTCTTTTAACATGCAAACAAAGCACTCCTAAAGTGCTTTTTTAAGGGCTAACTATATTAGCATATTCATTAATGTTTTTCTTTTACTGGTTTAAATGCATTTTTTCAATAATTTTCGAAAAACATAAATATATTAATTTTTTTTTCGCTTTCAAACCTGCTTCGTTGTCAACACTAAAATAGTTGCTTTTTTGTATATTTCATTCTTAATCATTAACTGCTTTATAGGAGCTCTCTTATTAAAGCGCTCGATTATGCGCTTTTTCTCTTAAGTGCTTCAAAAAATCCAAATTTTTTTTACTGGGATACACTGATGTTAGTTGTGACAACAGAACCCAGTACATTCTAACATTCAAGCAAGTTTATGTGATTTTCCACGCTATAAAGTGATAGATCTTTTAACCCTTCTGCATTCCATGAGTAAATACGACCCAATTTTACTTTTAATTTCCTTTTGTTATGATGCAGTATCACCACAAAATTTTAATTTTTCGCCTTAAAACGTTTTCTTATTTAAGAGAGAGCAGTAGTAGTTTTAGAAGCATCTAGCAAGTTTTTTCGAATAATTTTTTTTATTAAAGTAAACAGGAATGCAAAAAGTCCAAGATTTCATATGAAATACTTTATGCCATATCTCTCGAAAATGTACTGATTTTTTTCCATTCCTATTAAAATCTTGAATAATAAAAACTTTTAAAATTCAAAAACAAACAATTATTCAACAACAAATTTAGGCGACAATAGCAAATCGACGCGTAATTTAAAATGTAATGGAGCACTTTATAGAAGTAATGTATCATTCATTGAGGAAGAAAAAATTAAATTATTCCGTAATAAAAACAGCGCCAAAACAAAATAATTTTTTTTATGCCTGAAGACCACTCAACCATACAGGGAAACTAAGAAAACATGTTATTTACATAAGTAAAACTTATAATAGCAAAAAAAAAAAAGCAAAACAGACAGTTCCATAGATAACAGCAAAAAAGTAAATAAGAACTTTGCGATTTTCCTGCAAAGACAGAAAAAATACTAGTTGGACGACAACAATAACAACAACATCTATATTTCTTTATAATAATGTTCTTGTTTATCTTTTCACAAAAAAAAAAAAAAGAAGAGAAATCTACAAAATACAAAAAGATTTCTTGCTCTCCGCCAAGATTTATGTCTGCTGTCTTTGACACTGACTTTATTCTCTGTATTATTTTCCTTTTCTTTTAGGGGTCACACCCTAAACATCAATTTGCGAGTACAAGAAATAAAAAATATTTTTCATACTGTTGAGTTTTAAATATTTAATATTTGCAATCTGGGTCGTTTAACTTTAAACGACATAATCTTGTGTATAGGAAATATTTCGTATCGCAAAACCTTTTTAGGTTAAGTAACAAACACAGATGTAATAAATCGTTGTATATTCCTTCATACATTAATTTTAAAGGCCTTTTCTTATTTGTTTTTTTCTAAAGAAAAAATATAAATCTTTATTATATATTTTTGTTTGTTTTGATTTCACGAGCGCCCCTTTTATGTTTGTAAGATATTCTGTTAATATTTTACAATCTTGTTGTTTTCTGGCTGCATAATTTTTTTCCTTTCAAGTCATAAAAATATCAAACAAATCAAATAAAATATTAAATACCACTACCAAAACGAAAAGTTTTTTTTTTAACTTTTTCATAAAAAGTTTGAAAGGTATTGAATCAGGCTTTAATTGAAAAATAAAATTTTCCTAATTTTTCTTAGAAATTTACCTTTAAATTTTCCCATGAAAATTAAATTTTCCGATTTTCCACAGAAGCTCCTAAATTTTCCGGTTAATTTTTTTTTTTTGGATTCCTCATAACAAAACTGCAAGGTCGAGTGGCACTTTTACCACACATACCTTTCCAACGAGCTATCACTCGTTGCGATCGCTTTAGTAGTTTTTTTTTAAAACAACTTTCAATGAGGTCCCTTATGAAGAATTCTTCAATTTTGTCACATGACAGTGGTGTACACCACCACTAAACCAGTCACTATAAAAAAAAAAAAAAATATGTAGGTACATTATTTTTTGCTGGGCAATCGATTGTGACTATTTATTTTAAAATCGGAGAAGGGTCGTCCAAAAATTTGCCAATTTTGATCGTTTTCATATGGAATTGCTCTATACAAACGACAACGAAAATTGCGTCACTTTCTTCTTTAAGGTTTCTTCGTTAACATTTGTGAAACCCAATTTAATTTTAAATTTGCAATTATGTTTTTGAAGACAGTTTTTTGCCTCAATTAAAAAATTTTTGGATTTTAATTTGTACCATTTTATGATTTAAAGGCAGAAATATATAACACGCGTTTGTGCACGAGCGCTCTGTATACGGATGTCGAAAAAAAGATAAACTAGTGTTTCTTCATTTAAAAAGTTGCGTTACAAACACTTTGACGCATTTGCGGCAGAAATTTAATTAACTTTAAACTTTTTGACGCGTTGTGTATTTCTGACAAGTAATCAGTTGACAATTTAAACAAATGTGTGAATCGTTCAGGAAAACTTATTGAAGGCATTAAAAAACAAACAACATTAAATAAAAAGGAAGCAAGGACTAGAATAAGAAAAAAAAGTGCATAAGCTTGGAATTCTAAAGAAATGAAAAGCAGCTGAATGAAAAGGCTTTTATATTGCGCGTTGTGTAACTTGTCATTTTTCATGCGCTTAAGTTTTTTAACGCACGATACTCGTTGACAAATTACCACCTGTTATGCAATTCTACCTAAAGATTCAATAAATAAACATAAAGAAAAGTCTTCTAAGTTTTCTTCAAGTGAATACCCATGAATTTACGTTTACAGCACTCATAACTTCCTTCATTTTTTTACATTTTTCAGTGCATAACTATTAAAATCTAAGGTGTATAAAAAATTCAAAAGTAGTGGCAAAATGTCTCGGCACACTTTCCCAAAAAAAAAAGTTGAACCCAGCCACCGAAAAAAGTATATCAAAAGAATAAAGACATTTTACCATAAACTTAGCTGGGTTTTATTTTGTAGCTGGTATTTAAGAGAAATACATACAAAATATTCACACAATTTTTTTCCACTGCTTTCTTTTTATTCCATTATTTTGATTTTTTTTTCAGCCATGAATTTTTTGTTTATTTATGGTTGTTTGCTATTTATTTTATTTTTTAAAAGGATAAACCCATACGAGTACTTTAACACATGTAGATACACATACATATACAAAAGAAAAACTGGTATGTGTGAGTTTTTGTTTGTTATTCTTTTTTTTAAAGGAATAGTGGTGGTGGTGTGCTGGGTTTCATCTGTCACTAAAATATATTATTTTTATCACATTTATGTTGTTTGCTGTTGGTGTCTCTTTTCTTTTGTTGTGCAGATAAAAAAATATTTATCCCTAAATTATGCATGTAGTATGTATTATCATGTTTTTTTTTTTTTTTTTGTTCATTGTGTCAGCATTTAAATTGTTGTTTACATTTGACTTTTTAAAGAATTTTAAGTTTTGGGATTTTTTTTATATAATAAATTATAATTTGCCTTATCTTCTTTGAAATGTTTATTGAAAAAGGTTTTAGAGGCACAAAAAAAATATATTTAAATACATATGTATATATGTTTGTGCATGTTAATGTATATGATGAATACCTAAAGGGTAAAAAGAACAGTTTAAGCGCATATTCTAACATAAACATACATACATATGTACATACATACTCCAAATAACACGTTATATAAAATACAGAATTCGTTTATTACATTAACGAAATGTTAGTTTTGTTATTCAGAAACATTTAGATAATTAAAATAATCATACAATATTGTGTTAATGATTTAAATTATCATAAATATTAAACTATTCACAAGAAACATTCCCCACTGCTTCTGTCTTAGGCCATTCAAGCAGTTCCTTATAAAAGTAATTGTGTTCATCGGGAATATATTGTTAAACTTTGATTTTTCGTATCGCTGAAAGCTATTTTAGCTGTATAAATAGCCATTGCAATTAAAATTTTGTTTATTAATAACGAAAACTGTGTGGATACCCGAGAATGCATTTTGTTTTGCTTTGAGTAAATAAAATTTGTTCGACGTTAAAACGAATCTGAATGGTAAATGAATTTAAAAAATATTCGATTCATTAAGTGCAGAAGTTCCCTTTTTACACTTTTAACCCTCCGACGAGCGGTAACTTTTTATTCGGTCGTTGAGCGGTAAGGTCCGTGCAATGAATTTTGCTAAAATTCATATATGTATATTTTAATTCATTTTGATGTTATTATTTTGAATATGCATTTTAAACATGTGTTTTTAGTACGTTTTTAGTCATTCATATGAAAATGTATATAAGGTCCCTACGGTCGTTGAGCGGTAAGGTCCGTAGGGACCTTATATGGAAATGCATTAAATTTTGCTAAAATTTATATATATTTTAATTATGATGTTATTATTTTGTTATTATTTTGAATATGCATTTTAAACTTTTGTTTTAAAAAATTGAATACATTTTTTAGTCATTCATATGAAAATTCAAACAAGGTCCCTAAGGACCTTACTGCTCAACGGCGTACTAAAAGTCTTTAAAATAAAAAATAAAATACTCTGCAAATAAGAAATTTTCTGGAATTAGTATTAAAACACTAATAACACTCGAATAATAGAAGTTATGAAATATTGAGCATTCTCCCCATCCGTTTTTAAATGACACTTGCTTAAAAATGTAAAATATCCACCGGGACCTTAGCGCGCGTCGGAGGGTTAATCTTTTAAAATTATTAATATTTAAACAAATATTTTTTGCATTATTTTCTTATCCCACTCCTTTTATAGAGCTCATTTCGAAAAAATGTCAGTAGTTCCCTTTCCGCACTTAGCGACTCAATTGATTAAAACTAAATATTTGTTACTAAACAAGGATGTACTTTATATTGAGGATGTCTGCTTACTGAGCTGCATAAACAAGAGTGGCAAGTGCTTTTTAAACATGAAAATTCTATTTCAAATACAATTTTAATGCAATAAACCGACATATCGATCTGTCAATTAAAATCCGGGTGTTGTCTAATTTGCATTCGAAAGGTTTGTTTCGTATAAATTGTATGCAAGTGAGAAGTTTTGGCACTTACTAATAAAAATTTGGGGAATTGAGGAAGAATAATTTAAAATTTAGTCAATTTAGAAAAAATCTTCCTTAACATACTTTTTTAATACTAAGTAGAAAAGGAAAACTTGATAGAGAAAAATCATAATCAGTGTCCCACTGCTATGACGCTTTTGTAGCTTTAGCTTGAGAAGTTCCCGTCAACTGGGACACCGTCGGCTCAAGATGGCCAGAATTTAATCAAAGGACAGCGTCTTGCGGATATTTTAACCGTTTTCTATCTACACACAGAGAAAACATATTTTGTAAATCTTCAATGTATTACAAAGTTAAACATATTTGTTAAAATTAATTAGTTAGACTTTCAATAAAGATGATTTCGAGCAGGTATAGCGTCTCGTATATGGGATAAGCAATGTTTTTAAAAAATTTTAAGCCAAGATATCTCGAAAAAATTAAGTGATAAAAGGATTATGCGTACAGATTCAGGACAACTCAAACTCTCCAAGGGTATCCTTTGGCCTGTGTTATTAAACGAGCTTTATTCACATGTTGGAATAAATCATTTTTGTGTTTGAAAAAAAATCAGATTCGTGTTTGATATCGATACGTTGTTATGGGTCTGAGGCCCGTTTTCACAAATCACCAATAGATAAAAGTAGATTTTAACGGGCCTTATAAAAAGCGTTCCGATATTAAAACTTTACAATAATTAGAATTGTGGTTATTTTGTTGAACTATTTATGGGTTTTAATCCAAATTGTTAATATTTTAATCAGGCTTCAGTTCATCAAATTTAATTTTCTTAAATTATTTTTATGAAGGAAGGAATTTTACAAGATGAAAATAAATTAAAATTGTCATTGATAATCGTTCATTCTTGACTGACCTGAGATTCGAACCCAGGCGGCTGGTTACCATGACATGTTTCGATCGCAACCTCTCGATCTCCTCAGATTGCAGGCATCGACGACTGCTGACGTCAATAGTCTAACATCAATCCTTAAACCAAATTGTATTTTAACCTTTGGTAGATCGAAATTTGCTTTTTTGAATGTTTATCCATTTAAATTGATTTTACATGTTTTTCCTAACTTCTGTTTTTTCCGTACTTATGTCAAGAATTCTTCTTGAAGTCCAAAGTACATTTTTTTGTTTTTTTTCACTTTGTCTTTCTTTTTCTTGTTGACCTTTTTCAGCACAACTTTATAAACCAAATTTCTGTTTGGTTTATATGACACGAGCGCAAAACTCGTCCGTTCAACTTACATTTAAAACAAAAACAAATTTCGAACTTTTGTTTTTGTTTTACATGCAATTTAAACGGATGAGTTTTGCGCTCGTGTTCTATAAACCACACATAAAACAAATTGTTGCTGAAGCAATAGTTGACTCAACAAAAAAACTTTAGTTAAATTTTTGTTTTAAAAATTAAAGGAAAATATGTGAAATACTTCGGGAAGAAAAAAGATAGAAGAAAAAAATTAATTGTTGATCTGATTGTGAACAAAGCTTAAATTATTAATATGCATATATATTAATGTATTTAATATTTAAACGCGTAAAATTTTACTGATTTGCACTAAGCCTTTGAAAATTACCCAAATATTGTTTCGAACGGCGTTATTTATCTTAGGATTGCGTCAATTCAAACAGAACTTCAGCTTAAAATTGTAACGCTTGATAGTTTTATTTTTATAAAAAGAGAATTTGTGGTTTCATTAGAAAGACGATAAAATTATATTCCGTACCTTTACACGAATTTTCTGCATTTCGACAAACTAAAGAATTCGACAGTTAATTCCGAGTTAATCTAGTGGGTTACATCTGCATAAAAAAAGTTAACTAAGGACACGACTACTCACCAGTCACTGTGTTGTTAGATACCATCACTTTATATATGGTAATGTCACTAATACAGATTCTTAGATATCCAACAGAAGTGTATGCTCTCTCATCTAACAGAATAATTCGCATGTTCGAAGCCATAAATAGCTTAGGCAAGAGTAGGTTAATAAAATTTTGTTTTAATTTAAAAACAAAATTTTTACATCCCTTAAAAGTTAAAATATGGTTGAATTTACCAATGTAATTTTTTTATAAAATTTGGATAAAACTTTAATAATTATAAAATACAACCAATTATAATTTTTTTTACCCTATCCCTCGTGTGCAAAAATAATTAAGTTCTGATTAGTTAACCAACAGAAAAAGCCCATACCCTTTAGCTGGGCTTAATGTGTTAGTTATTATTTGTGAACTTTAACGTGTTTTGCACAGATGGGGTATGTGTTTAATTTTTAAAATATGACTGTTTTGCACACTACAGTAGTTGAATCTTTTCTAATCGATTGCCTGCTTTTTTCAATACTCACATTCGTTTTTGTACTTTTGCATAGATACATACATACCGTTGGCTAAGATGCAAAAAGGCGTAAAAACAAATATATAATTTTACAGGAGAAGCAGAATACCATGTTAAATGAGAACAATAAACATGTCAGAAAAACATGCATTATTCAGTCGTCCATGGAACTCTTCAAACAATTTTCAAAGAAAACCTTTTTATTACATTTTGTTGGAAAAAATGCGTAGGAATTACGTCGTTTTGCATTTAGCATTTGTAAACAGAAGCGTGATTTTTTTCACAGTAGTGTAAAATTTTAATGACATTCACAATAATCAATTAAAAATTCGATTTTAAACTTTTTGTTAGTTACGCCTGTTTGCATTTTAGCTAAAGATATATTAAACACCTCATGCATTGTTTCTTTATTTATTAGTTTAAATTACTTTAAAAAAAACTTCAATATAATTAAAAGAATTCTTTTTTTTAGATTTTATAACATAAAGAAAAAATTTTATTAAAATACAACTTCAGCAAGGACTAATTATAATTACCAGCAATTAACAGTTTTACGAAAAATTCGTTGTAACGAAAACCATATATTAAATTTGTAATTGCATTTTATCGCTAAACGTATAAGCAAATAAGTCAACTTTTATAAACACGATGTAAAGTTTGCGTGCATTGAGTATTATTTTTTTTTATTATAACAGAGTGACAAGTTAATAAGCAATTTTTATAAAATGAATCAGATTAAATCGTACAAATATGCTTTGCACATATTTTCCAAGGTATTTTGTAAAAGTTAATTAAAAAAATAATTATATATTTGTTTTGTTTTTGTCTTAAAAGGACATAGTTAAAGGTAAAAATAATTTGTTAACGGGTGTAACACAAACAAATTTTCCTTACTTTTATATTCGATTTAGGAAAAAAAAGAAAATTTGGTTATGTGAACTGTCCATTTCGTTTACTAAATTTTCTAAAAGCAACAGAATTTTGTAAAATTTCCTTGAAATAGTTTTAAAAAAATAACAACAGTGAAAGGTTACATTTTTTTCTGAAACTGAGAAACTTAAAATAACAAAATCTATAAACTGCAGAGCATTACCAAATTTCTATTAATATCGAAAAATCTTCATATAAACAGAAAAAAATTTTTAATAATGAATGAAATTTAGCAAAATTTCAAAAATATAAGCAACTTCCTTCTCCGTTTAAAATTAAAAAATTGTGTTTTTGAAGCGCTTAAGACAAAAAGCGCATAAAAGTGCTCGCCAATAAAAGATCTAAAAATGAATGATAACGAAAGTCAGTTATAATACGAATATCAACGAACCCTTCTCGTTAATTATATTTTTTTTTCGCAAATTCGGAAATAAGTTAAATAAGAGCAGTGTTTAAAAAACTGCAATTACTTTCATTTCTTTTGATTTGACTTCTGCTTGTGCTTCTGAAATCAACAACAAGTTCAGTCAAAGCGTAATCACAAAACAAAAAACAAACAGTTGAACGAAACTTTTGCCAGTTTTTCTGCAAAAATCCAATTAAGATTTTTTGTTATTTAATTAATATTTTAATTAAAAATTTATTTCAAAAAAACCAAAAAGTTAATTAAATTCAAAAATTTATTTTTTATTTACTTTCAAGATACAAAAACAATTGATTCAATTATCACATTAATTAAATTGAAATACTTTTTAAACAATTTTTTTAATTGATAAAAAACTAATGATCATTTTTTTTGTGTGTATTAAGAGTTGTACACTGCAAGTAAACACCTCTCGTATATTTATGAAGCTTTTGTTAAGACCTGAGTCCAGCTGCCGCAGATATTCTGGCGTTTAAATCTTTCTACAATTTTCCATCCTCACATACATATCACTGATACAAGATTTGCTATAAGGACCCCAACGTCTGGGAACATGTTTTTTTCGGACAGGTTGAAGATTCCAGCAAGACAGGATTTGTAGGGTTTCATTCTTTGTTTGCAGCTTTTAAAGCTGCCATCGAGGAGTATAATGAATAGCTATGGGCTCAGTATGCCTAAGTCCTTGTGTTGTGGTAAAGTTTGGAGGTATTACTTCAAAGCAGCAAAGTTTTGTGGTTTTCATGGGCAAAAAAGTTTGACCATTACTCTCGATTTTGAGAAGTTCTCGCCATATTGCTTAATTTTAAACGTTCCTTACATGGTTCTAAAAATTGCTGAAAATTATGAACCATTTTCAATTTTTTTACGTAATAAACAAGTTCAAAAAGTCCAATACTTAGCCCATAGTTTGATCTACACTCAGAGAAAAAACACGTTAAAAAATATAGTCACCTATAACTATATTATTGTGACCAACAATCAGATTATAGTTAAATTAGTCCTCCATCAAGAAGCCACAACCATATCTTGTACTGCTTTTTATTCTATTCCTAAACCATACTTAATATTAAAGACTTCATTTCCAAAGAAAAGATTTCAATCAATGTTTAACAAAAAAAAATATAAATAAAATAGAAAACTTCTTGTAGACACGTAATCTATAAAAATAACAACTTTTAAGTAACGTATGCAAAATAATATGCAAATTTATTTTGAAAATACTAAGGAATAAAACTAAAATACACTCATACACTTGCACTCCGGTGAAGGTATAAAAAATGCTTCCATATATTTTTGCAAATTTATTTCAAATCGAAACATTAACATGATTGTAGTTTTACAGCCCTACCAAGGATGTGGTTGTGTGTGAATTTTTTTGCTCAATAAAATGTAAATATTTATCCTAGAAGAACTAAAAATGGAAATAAAATAACTTGAGGGGTTGTAAAATTAATATAACACGTACATCGCTAATAATGTTAAATGTTATGATAGAAAATGGAAAATAACTGGAAAAAATACAAAAAAAAAAGGTGAATGTTAAAAGCACTTAAATGTTGCCATAAAAATAATTAAAGTATTAAAAAATTAGAGAATTTTAAACTTTTAAAAATTTGTACACCTCTAAGACAAAACTTGTTTTAATTTTTAAGTTAAATGCAAAACACATGTTCTTTTTAAAATAAACACTAAAATGTATATGTGTAAATTTGAAACACAAACTGCTTATTAAATAAAATATAACGAAGAAAAAACCAATTTTATTTTCATAAAAAATTTAACTTGATTTCCTAGATTAGATTTTAGTTTAATTTACAATCGTTTTCAAATGTTTAAAAGAATTTCTCTAAAATAAAAAAAAAAAAATATCATTACATCTTTGTTCATTTAATTTTCTTTTTTTCTTCTAGATTTTCCCCATGTTTAACCTGCAACAAAGAAAGATGATAAATTACATGAAAGCAACAAGCAACAACGTAAATAAATTTTGGTTAAAAAACAAGGAACTATTCAACAGCGAGGGACATCAGTCATTTGAGTAACATTTATTTATGCTTGTCTCAGAAAACAAAAAAGCCAAACACAACAAAATAAGAATATTTCACAAAATTTAAATCTAAAAACAACAGTAACAACAAATTTCCAAAAAAAAAAAATCTGTTACAAAGTAAGTACCTGAATAAAATATAATATTTACTGAAAAAAAAAACTAAAACAATATTAGATTAAAGAATTGAAGTTAGCTTAGGTTATGTAACGGGTGGTGCATAAGTAACTTTATAACATAAAAAGTGGTGGTTCCAACGCAGAAGGTTTGTGAGGGCGAAGTGTAAATGTATCGCTTACCATATCGCTTTCGGAAGACATGCATTTTATAAGGCGAGTTCCCACTTTGAAGCAATTCATTTTTGACTTAGAAGTCGCTCTTTCCAGCGCATATAAAAATTGGTGAACGTACACGCAAAAGAAAAATCAATACAGTCGTACTTGAATCAATCCGAAGCGGGATCAATAGTACGGGAAGTACGGTTTGTATTGAATCAAGTACAAAAATATTAATTCAAGAACGGACTATTCAAGTGCGAAATACTTAACTTATCAACATAATATACCGAATACGTACTTGAAATAATCTGAAACTGAAATTATATTGATTCTAACCTAAAACACTTACTCCAGAGAACCAGAGACAGAAGGCGAATATTATAATAATTTATTTAATTACTTATCCGTTTTACACTTTATAGAATTTCAATCATAAAACCCCAACATTGTGTCTACTTTAAAAATTGTATGTACATATTTAACTAAATATAAACTAAAATGCAAAAGTTCCCTGGTTCTTTCTGTTCTGTTGTTTTTGTTGTTTCTACACAAAACAAGCAAAACGTTTTTTACGTACTTGTGTGGTGTTGTTGTAGTTTCTATGCTGAGAGGTAAGAGTAATAAGTTAAATGATATTTAAACGCTCACTTTGTATTTTTACTCTCAGAGTGACACTACCAACGAAAATATTAATCGTTTTTTTAATTGGTTTAAGAAATCTATTCTTATTTTAAGAAATGCTCGGCGTGGTTTTCGATAACTTTCCCATTTACGATTGTTTTATGTATATTTTAGTGTAATTCGTACTTAAACTGAAGAACCATTAAATCGAGAGTCTTCAAACATCCTTAAAGCCACTATCATGGTACACTACAAATTTCAAAATAAAAATGGGCGGGTTAGACGGAGGGGAATCAATACCCCCCAAAGAACGAAGATGTTAACTACCTTATATCCAAAGTGAAAAGTTTAACAGCTTTTTAGCATCCACTCTTTAGATAAACTGCATTTTTGAATATACAATTAAAGGAGTAGATGCTGGGGGAGCAACAAATTTGGGTTGCCAGGAAAAATGCCAACAAACATATCAGGTATGCAAAAACTGAATATTACACCAAACTTTTTAGTAATGCAATTAATTCCCAACAAACTTGGAATACTATTCGTGAAATAGGAATTGGAAATGAACACGGCAATATTGACCACCAAGTGGATGCAAATTTGCTTAACAGAACGTTTACTAATGCTCCTGTTATCCAAGCAAATCCTTCTTTTTTCAATTTTTCTTCGGACACTTTAAATACAGATAATGGGATAATTGGGGAACACTTCCAATTTTCTTGTGTTACTCAATATGATGTTTTTTCAACGTTCTCTTTAATAAAATCAAACGCAGGAGGAAGTGATAACATAAATTTAAAATTTATAAGATTACTTTTGCCATTGATTTTGCCATATGTTACTCATTTGTTTAATACCATCATAATGTCAGGTATTTCCCCGTTAAACTGGAAACATGCAAAAATTGTGCCATTACCTAAGTCGAGTGGAGAATACAGACCTATAGCCATCTTGTGTTTTCTATCGAAAGTCTTGGAAAAACTTTTGTTTAAACAAATGATTACGTATATTAATACTTATAGTTTGCTATCCAACACACAATCTGGTTTTCGCCAGAGTTATAGCTGTGTAACTGCTCTTGTGGAAGTTAGTGAGAATATACGGCAAGGATAGGAAGATGGAAATATACATTTTTTGGTGCTTCTTGACCATTCTTAGGCCTTCGATACGGTAGATCATGACATACTCATTCGAAAACTTAAACACTTTTTTGATTTACGAACACGTCAACCAAACTTATATTATCCTATCTTTCAGAACGCACACAATCGGTGTTTGTGAACAATGTATGGTCGGATAGCTTATCTTTGACTAGGGGAGTGCCTCAGGGTTCTATTCTAGGTCCACTTTTATTTTCATTATATGTAAATGATTTGCCAAAACAACTCACTAAATGTAATATCCATTTATATGCCGAAGACGCGCAGCTCACTTTAAGTAACCCAGTTCAAAATATTGCCTCGGAGATTTCCTACCTAAATGACGCCTTAAATAGAATTTACCTTTGGGCTAGTGCAAACGGTCTCTGTTTAAATCCTCACAAATCTAAATGTATTGTAATATGTAAAAAAGCTTAATTCCCTCCATATCTGAGGATATTGTTTTAAATGGCGAGAAAATTGAAATTGTTAAAAAAGCGAAAAATCTTGGTATCATTTTTAATGGCAATTTGACCTGGACTGATCATGTTAATTTACTGGTTGGTCAAACTTATGTCCACACAATATTTCACACCCGTAAGAATAAGAGCCTTACTTGCTAAATCATACTTGATTCCTTGCTTGATCTATGGGTGTGAATTATTTGGAAGCTGTGACTCAGTTAGTAGGAGAAAATTGAATGTCTTGTTTAATAACATAATAAGATATGTGTATGGATTAAGACGGTTTGAACATGTTTCCTCTGTTGCCAATAATCTTTATGGAGTATCCTTTGAACTGCTAAAAATTCGCACTCTTACTTTTTTACATAAAATAATCAACACTCAAACACCTAAATATATATTCGATAAAATACGTTTTTTTCAATCGCCACGAAATCGAAATATTGTAATTCCTTGACATCATTTACTTGTATCTGAATGGCAGTTTTATGTACATGCCATGCCGCTCGTCTTTGGAACAATCTTCCACAAAGTCAACAACTAAACAGCAATGCTAATAGTTTCAAAAAATTTTTATTCAATTTTTTTAAATAATTTTAACTTTTTCAATTTTAATTTATAATTTTTGAACTTTGTTTTTTTAATATTAATATTTTTATATTTGCTTGTATCAAGTTTGTTTTGTAACGTAATACGTTCCTGTGCTATAAATATAAGACTCAGTCTTGTTGTACAGGAAATGGAATCAATAAATAAATAAATATAAAAATGAAAAATGTTTGTCTGTTGTTGGCTTTTAGACTGATAAGCTACCTATTTTCCTTTAATGTTAACACTAACATCACGTGAGCCCCAAAAACAAAATAGCCTACTCATTTTTTCAATAGGGGCAGGGGAATAGGTTTCTTCCATAGAATGCCAATATAAAGTACCACAATTCTTCAGAGCCGATGCACCAATTTTCTTGAACATTTTTCTGTAGCATCTTCTGAGCCCCGAAATTGAAAGGGGATAGTAGCAGGGGTTGTGTTACCCCATAGGACGCCGTTGTTAAATATCGCATATCTTAAGAACTGTTGCAGTGAGGATCTTCAAGCTTGGTAAAAGTCACACTTAAGAAATACATACAAAATTAAAATAAAGGGAGTAGGCGCAGGCGAAGCAATACCCCCCATAGGATGAATATATAAAATATCGTTTAACTGAAGTACTATTATAGCGGGTGTCTTCAAATGTGGTTAAGGCCACTATTATGCTTAACCCTAATATTACTGTCTTGGCCAGACCAAATTGGTGTTTTGCTTGCAATATTTTTCGACTAAAACAAAAAATCCAAAAACCAGGGACTTTAATTCTATAAATGAAATGTGCTGAATCGAATGAAACTATTTTGGATTCGAGTGGAGCAAATTAGTGGGTTGAAATTTAATTTTTATGTAAAAGTCTATAAAGTTACCAGTTGGCCAGACCAATTTTTTTTTTGCTTGCAATATCTTTTAAATAGGATAAAATATCAAAAAAAAAAAAACAAAACAGAGACGTGAATTTTTTAAAAGATGTGTTCTGGATCGAATAAACCAAATTTAAATCTAATCAGAAAACTACGGTCTATTGTGCGCTAAGTTCGATATTAAAGACTACAATTTTGATGACTTGCATTTGGAATAAAATAACGAAATAATAAAATTATATAATAATATCGCATAATCTAAAGTAATAAACATGCGTTCAATAAAATATATATCTTTTATTTTTATATTTAATTGGGGTTTTTAGCTGTTCTAACTGTGGTCTGGTCAGACCAAGAGGAGAACTTAGCCCTTTACGGCGTCATGTTGTATTTCTGCAACATACCCTTAAAGGTAGTGTAAAAATATTATATATGGTAGCATAGCAATTTAAGTTGATGTTGCAGCTTGGCCACATAGCATTCTTGCGGTTTAAAAACTATAAGCTTTCTAGACAGCAATAAGTTTGTATCAATTTAATTCAAGTGAGACCTGTGTAGAAATCTGTTGCTGGCTCTTTAAATTCATTTTCAAAAACTTATTTTTTTAAGTAATAGTGATATTTGGCTATTTATATTGGTTTGAGTGATAGGTAAGAGGATATATTTCAATAGTCAATTACATATTTTTTTCGCAAAACCAATTTCGTTTGCGTTTTATGCTGATTTTGGGTTGTTGTAGGTATGCAACATTGCCTATTAAGGTCTATTATTTTACTATTTCTTCAACATTGTGAATGATTTTTCTTTAGTATAAAAATGAGCCGCAAATGGCGTTATATAACTCCTAAGGACCGATAAACGCATCAGATGCAAATACAAAGGCTATACGCCTTGCCTATTAAGGTGTATTATTTTACTATTGTGAATGATATTTCTTTAATATCAAAATGAGCCGTAAATGGCGTAATATAACTCCTAATCGTCGATAAAGGCATGAGATGCAAATTTCCAGAATGCAAAGGCTATACGCAGACATCTTGCGTAAATGGGGGATTAGTCTGTGCTACAATAAGCAAAACAACCGCTTTAAAAATGTTCATATTCTTTACTTTCAACTTACATTTTTAGAGCTACTGCTGCAATGTTGCATTTCTGCAACATATAATTTTATTCAATAAATAAGATCTTAAATATGAATAAAATTTTTTTTATTAATTTTTCCATTAATAGTAGACTATTTACCACCTAACTAACAAAATTGGCGTTCTTGCGCCGTAAAGGGTTAGTGGTAAAAATTTACCGGCAATACTAGGGTTAACAATAAATTTCAAAATAAAATTGTGGTAGGGTAGACGGAGGAGGAGGTGTACCTCCCATAAAATGAAAACATTAAGTACCGCATATCTGAATACAAAAGCCTTCAAGCTTTGAAGGACCAACTCTTAAGTCAAACTTCACCTTTCAAAAAAAATATAAAGGGGGAAGGTGCAAGGGGAGCAATAAATGTTTAAACCCCAAAAATTAAAAAGAATACTTGTAATGTCGATAGGGGCAGAGGAGCTGTATCCCCATCGCGCAAAAGAGGTTTTTGGAAATTTAAATATTCAGAGTGTAAAATAGGTAAAAAAAAACTTAATATAGGCTATAAATGTTTGTCAAATTCCAAGTGGGCTTGGCACCTCCCAAATAGCTCCATTTCTAGATAACGGTTACAGAAAAGTTTTCAAATTTAAAGCAAATAACTTTGTTAACAATAACAGTGATCCGGGTAATGGTTTTGTACAATTATTAAGCTTAGTTATCAATACACAACATTAATCAAAAAGTAAGCTAGATTGGAGAAGTAGGCGTGGCGTGGCGTGATAGCTCCCATACAAAGACAATTTAGACTTCCCTATATCTGGAGAATGGTCACAGAATGTAAACATTTTTTAATTTGTAACGAAAAGTTGGGTTTCTTTGCAAAATATCTGTCGAAAAGATGACTGGATTGGAGAAATGGTCATGACACCTCCAATATAAGCACAATATAGGTTTCTGTATATCAGTAGAATGGAAATACTATTTTATGTTTTAAAATATTTAACTAATTTTATTTCAATGGGGGAAGCGAAGCGCACCGGGTAAAGCTAGAAATATATAAATTTTGAGTCTGGCATTAATAAAAAAAAGAATAAACAAATATACAAATGAAATCAAGATTACAAATATGTCACAGTTCTTGAAATATTTATAATTTTAACTGACAAAAAAATAATTCTTTGTATTTAAGCAGTTTACCTTCCACCTCACTAACCTTTAAAATGATGTATCTTAAACAAATAATATGTTATATAATGTTAAAGAGTTATGTATGTATATATGTTTGTTTAAAAGAATACAAACAAATGTCACCGGTAGAATAACGAAACTCTGTATGAACAAATCCCCTTGAAATAAATACAACAAAAAACAAAGTACTCCAATGACAACTGTCACATCATGTTAACGTAAATTTATTCAATTCAACCTAACTCAACATCTAGAATAACTGCCACAGCAAACAACTCAGTTAGAAAGAATGTATCCTTGTGTAAACTCGTATCTAAGCTAAACATTCAATGTAAAAATCACAATATATTCAAGTTTAAATAGTATTTCAATTCAATTTATTTCTTTTTTTTCGATTAAAGCCATATTTCTAAAGTCCTGTAGAAAAGAGGATTTTTTCCGAAATTTATTTTGACTTGCAACATGTTTTTGGCGGATGTATTTATTTATGTTATTGGTATAGAGTTTTTTCCTAAACTTCTGTAACGAGATTTAGCGGAAAATGAAATTTGCTTAAATTTCCACTTTCCTATAGGAATTTAAATTGGCATATCCGGAATTTGGTTGGTTTTACAAATGTTAAGAAAATTAGAGAAAAGTTAAAATGGTTCGTTGTTAAAAATGCCTTTCTCCAATAAATTAAATGGTCTAAATCGCATTAAAGCTGATATTTTTCAATATCGAAAGTACTTTTCTCCCATAACTTTAAGTTGTGTTAAATCACTATCAAGCTGATAGTTAGCAAAATCTAAGAGTTTATACGAGTATAGCGCCATTAATTTTCAAGCTTTTGGAATGTATGAAAAATAAACTCACTATTTATTGTTGTTGTTTTCTTTAAGGTTCGATATCGTTGCAGGTAAAACTTGTTTTTTGTAATTCTCATTCACTTTACACTTTTACATCTTTGGCATTTCTAAAGTCTTTGGAAAATAATTTCCTTCATATCTGGCCTAAGCAACCAATGAAATGGGCATAGGAACTAGCTTTATCCCATCATCAATCAATTTTAGTGTTTTTATCAACAGTACGAATTGGGAATTAAGCTCATCAAAACGATATCTTATAAGTTAATTTTATGCAAATCTTTATTAAACGATGAAAATCTTTTCTTAAAAAGAAACACAAACTTTGGTTTAGAAAACTTTGCAATGGAAAAACTGTTATCTCTGAAATAAAAAATCTTGATTTTATTTTGGTAGCTAAAGAGAAGAAATTTACTTAATGCCTAATAAACACCTACAAGAGATTACCCTCGCTCGACACATGGCAGTAAAAAACCGAACTTTGGTTAATTACCCTAGCAGCACTGATTGCCAGGGTATCAAACATATTTTTGTGGAGCCTTATTCACAAGGCACCACTCGACGATAGCTTGCAAAAGACGCTCCAGAGAATTTTGGTCTCTACCAGTAAAACTTCTGAGTTTTATATGGTACTCCGCCAATCACGATTAGTTATGTTTTGTTATCCACAAGACAAACTTGTTTAAAAATGAGGTTATTAATGTATAAACCGTGAAAGCTGTCACGACGTCAAGCCATAAGCCAATGCAAGATGAAAAGTAAAACGCTCTAAAAGCGGAAAATCAAAACCTTCTGTTTGGCTTTAAAAGAAAACGACAAAGACACGCATGCTGTTTCCCCACTCAGAGAAGTTTTATAAATGAAAATTATATCAGTATAAATTCTTTTTAGTTCAAGGTATTGAACATACAATATGAAATATAATGAAAAGAGAGTAACATACCTAACTCATCTGTCAAATTAAACCCTAATTATATAATTGTGTTTGGAAGAAAAGTGCTTAATTTGTTGTTGCAGTTTACACGTACGGAATTTTGAGAGCTAATTTTGTTACCATTCATTCAGTTTCTAATATCTACAATATTGATCTAGAACATATAAAGTATATATTCTTGATCGTCATGAATAGCGAAGTTGATTAAACTATGTCCTTCTGTCCATCTGACCGTCTATCTGTTGAAATGGATAAATGCCTAAGTAATGATCTAGAAACCACAATTGCCTCTAACTTTTGTCATAAAAATCTTTTACAATTTTTAAATTCACAGAGTCCCGATAAATTCAAAATTTGTTCTCGCTTTCTCGGGAAGTAAAAAGCCAGGGAAAGCCTGTATAGAAAGGAATCTTTTAATATATTTTGTTTTTTTTTTTGTACGTATCACTCTCTCCATTTGTAAACAATGATACAGTTTTGCATAGATTTTATCATGTGAAAATTGAATGTGTCATTCATTGTCGTTACAGAAACAATGGATTGGATATTCCTCAATACGAGCCAAATTAAAACGCATTTTGCAAATGAAATTTTAGTTGTTTTTATGTTTGAACTACAAATTAAAACAAAAAAAAAAAAAAAAAAAGAGGGAGAGAGAAACAGACGGAATGGATTTAACATTAAAAATTTTTGTCAACGAATATAAGTTTTAAACAATTTTTTATTTTTAAAGCTTAAACCTGTTTTGTATTCAATTTTCATTTGATTAATTTGACTTGATTTTTTTAATTAAGTGGCCCAAGATAAACAAGAAATAATACAATTTTTAAAGCTCTAAAACAAGGTACATACGCAAATCAATTAAATTTTTTAAAACTTAAACAATTTTTTTGAAAATTGTTACACCGTTTATTATAAAACATTGATAGAATAAAAAGTCATTTAAAGAAATTACCAGGGAAATCATAAATATGCTCTAAAATATGCAGTAAAAACTTGGAAATATGCACTGAAAATTGTTAAAAATTGCTTATTTGAAAACAAAATATTCAACAATTTAATATTAAATTTTAGTCGGTAAAGCGCCCACACCATAGCATTTACAGACGAATTTTCGAGATTTTCCCTATTTGCAAACGATGGGCTCACAAAAACAAAGGTATGTTAAGAGGTTAAAATTAGTATAAGAGTGCCGAATATTTTCGAGATTTTAATATCCATATAAGATTTTTCGTCTTAAAAGGAATTTTAGAGACGGCCGCTTAATTGTTTATTTATGTTTACACTTAAAAGGAAGATAAAGCTTTTTATAGATGTGAGCTTTTGGCAAATGTGAACCGATTCTAAAAGAATTTAATTTGCAATAACATATTTTTGGGCCGAATTTATTATACATAAATACCAACATTATTTTAAGGTTTACGGACACAAAGAGTTTAATTTGGAAAGAATTTGTTATGGGGACTAAGTGAAATTATAGACCGATTCTTACCATTTACATAGATTTTGTCCTCAATACAATAATGCATCTTTTAACTTGTTTTCACAACTTTCCGATAGCTCAAAATAGGCTTTAAACGGCCTTATAAAAAGAGTTCTATTTTTAAAACTTTACTTTCCCTGCGTGAAATTTGTATCATTTGGTTTTGTGGCACTTATCCCGTGACAAGTTTCAAATAAAAAGAAACTGGTGAAAATGTGTTTAAAGAGTAGTTAGTCCAGAAGGTAATTGACAAACAACTTGTCATGTAACTGGATTTTGTATGGGTAATGACTGATTGATTCTACCTGGTTCTATTACTTTAAATAAAGGGTATCCGTACTAATAACATGGTTCATTTGGGACAATATCAGCAACAGGCATTAATCAAACTGAAATTAAATGTGTCTATTTAGGTTGCTTCTGTGACCTGTTACAAAGCGCCAAAAAGGTTCCAATGAACCCACTCGTAGGACATCGCCATGTTAAAGTGACAAGTCCCCTTCATAGAACTCGAACTGGTCCCTATCACTCGAACTGGTCCCTATCACAATATAACTGCCACGTGGCAAGTTAAGTGTTGGTTCCCTTTCCCCTAGGGTTAACATAAATGAAGTAATAAACTTTATTAAGGTTCATCCTACTAGCACGTGTATAAAACCGAGACGGGTTTTATAGAGTAAAAACGTACAATATTGATTGATTCCTATAGTTCTAATTTGGAACAAACGACCGTAATCTTGAGATTTTAGTCCCAAATTTTTTACGGCGAGTGTTTTACAAAATTAAGATGTATTACTTAAGTTGAAAAATGTAATAATGAGCCATGTCACAGAGTACAATTCCATTCGGCATCGAAGAAAACATATTTGTTTATTGATATAAATTGTATTTTGATAGTTTTTTACCTTGAAGATACATAAATCTCCCATTCCGTTCATGAAACAAAAATGGTTTCATTCCGAAAATTTTTTTCCTCGATTTCTGAAGCACCAAAAACGAAAAGAATTCCGTTTCCGTACGAAATTGTACTTTATGACATGTTTGAATATACAATAAATTTCTTTTATATTATAAGATATTAAAAGAAATTGTTCTGTGTCAGAAATAAAATTGTTAGGAAATTTTTATTCCAAGAACTTTGAAAATTTGTCCACATTATTTTCGGCTTCTTTATATTTCAAAATTTTAAATCAAAAACTATTCGAAAAAAAAGTTTGCAAAATAGTTTCTCTCTCTGAAATGTTTAAGTAGTTTAATTAAACCTTTAAGCTTTTCGTATCTAAAAATTAAATTGTTACTTGCTTTAATACCTCTAAGGACATGTACCACACAGGTATTTTGCCAAGTGAGTAACCTTAACATCATCTACTTTAAATTACAGTTTTTGATTATTTCTTTTTTTCTACTTCTCTACAAGATTGCAATTTGTAGGTTCCTTGATTTGCATACTTGTCTTACACACACACACAAAGTTAGCTACTCTCAGCTCAACATTGATACACACATGATATTGAAAAAATGTTATCCTTTAACCAGGTCCCTACATTAAGATTTTACCACAATTCACCAGTTTGTACATGATGTGGTTTGATTTCATGTTGATTTTGCAAATTAAGCAATTTCATACGATTTTCAATTCCAATTATTTATCTTTAATTTCTTTTTCATTTGCTTACAGAAAGCAGGTTATATTAGTTATATCAATCCGTTGGTTGGTCTGTGGTAAATTTGAAAACTGTATGCCTGTCATTAAAACTTTTGAGAGTAATTAACAAATTTACTAATATTTTGGTGAGAAAATTAAAGTTTCAAAAAATTTTTTGTAAATTGCAAAAATATGTTAAGAAAATAAGCTAAAATTAAGTTTCAAAAGCTTCATTATTAATTTGTGCAAATTTTTTGCAAAAAAAATCTTTGGAATAATTTGCAAATGA
Organism: Pollenia labialis; assembly: GCA_949318255.1. Lineage (NCBI taxonomy): Eukaryota > Metazoa > Arthropoda > Insecta > Diptera > Polleniidae > Pollenia > Pollenia labialis. The sequence continues at coordinate 126,211,609 of OX439141.1, forward strand.
TATGCAAAAGAACCTTCTACAAACATTTTTCGTATACTATTTTATAATTATAAGTTTATATTTCTTTTGTGCACGAAAACTTTCTGAATTTAAATTAAGTTTCAAACCCTTTTTTTTAGTTTGTGCAAATCTTGAGCAAACAAATTTTTTTAGTTATTAGTTTTTATTTCTTTTGTGCACAAAAACTTTTTGAAGAAAACTTGCGCAAATGTTATGCAAAAGAACTTGTTTACGAAAATCTTTCAAATTTTATTTCAAGAAAATTTGTTTGTTGAAAAAATTAACTTAAATTAAGTTTCAAAACTTTTTTTTAAATATGTGCAAAAAAACTTTCTGAAGAAAATTTGTGCAAATGTTATGCAAAAATAATTGTTCGCAAATTTGTTGAAAAAATTAACTCAAATTAAGTTTCAAAACTTTTTTTAAATATGTGCAAAATAATTAATAAATATGTGTTTAATTATTAGAATATATCTTTTACACAAAAACTTTTATTTTATTTCAAGAAAATTTTTTTGTTAAGAAATTAACTTAAATTAAGTTTCAAAACCTTTTTTTTTAATTTTTTAATTATTAGTTTTTATTTTGTGCACAAAAACTTTCTTAAGAAAGTTTGCGCAAATGTTATGCCAAAGAACTTGTTTGCAAAAATTTTAGCAAATTTTATTTAAAGAATTTTTTTTTTAAATTTTTTTAAAGAAGTTTTGTGCAAAAGAATTTCTTTAGAAAAATTTTGTGCAAGGAAATTTTTTCAAATATTTTGGTTTTTTCTTATTCCTTCAATATATAATTGTATAATAAAAATGTTACTCAACATGAGAAATAAATTCCCACATTCTATTTATTTATAATTACAAAAATGTTTTTTAAGCTGCGTTCACAATCAAAAAAAAATTTTCACTTGGTGTTCATAATAGAGCAACAATTTCTTTTGTAACTACACACAATTTGCATCAAGAAACCGTTTGCAAATTTTAGCCACAACAATATTAAGCATTTATTTTTATTTTTGTAAACATTTTGTTAAAATTTTTATTCAAAACTAAATAAAATTATTTTAAACGTCAGAAACAATTTCATACAAATTGTTGCTGAAGTTCGAGTTGACTCAACTTTAGTTACATTTTTAAAAAAATGTTAGTTACATTTTTGTTCTAAAAATAAAAGGAAAATATGTGAAATACTTTGGGAAGAAAAAAGATAGAAGAAAAAAGAAATTGTTTTTTGATTGTGAACGTAGCTTTATTCTTTAAATTCTTAAAAAAAAAAAAATAATAAATTTTGAAAAATTTTGTATAAAATGAAGAGGCTGCTCCATACATCTTATTGTAACTTTGGAAAGACGTACCCAATTTTGTTATGCAATCCGTCAAAACATTTTAAATTACGCCAGATTTAAGTTTATCGAGCAACATGTTGCTCGACACAAATTTGCGATAAATAAAAATGTCAAATCTAGGGACTTTCACTTAATCGGGAATAAAAATTTGCAGAAAAAATGGCAAAAATTATTTGTCGTTGTTTGCTCTTACAATTTTTTTTTAAAATCGAATAAATGTTTGCTCAAAAATGACTAAAATATTTGATTTTTTGTCTTCACACGATGTAAACATTGGGAAAATATTTGTTTGCCGACAAATACTTTTATTTGCTCGATATCAGCATTTATTTTTTTTGACATTCAAAAATATTTTGTGTTCAGACTACGTTAATGAAATATTTGATGTTTGCTACCAAATATTTCATGATTCCGAACGTATCTTAAGTAATCTTTTATGTGCAATTTCAGTGTCATAAATTAAGTTTTTTGGTTATAGTGACACGTTTTTATAGTCAAATCTTGCTTGGACACATTTTAGCCAACTTTTGCTATATTTAAGTTTTTTTTTAGTGCTGGAGAGTTGGTAGCACTGGTGAAGGGTATCTAACTACATTTAACTTCGAGCTTATTACTGAACATTTTTTATAAGTTGAAAAGGGAAATGAGTCACACGAGTTATTTATGGCTCATTGGCCAGGAAATTTACTAAAAAGTCTGGGAGATAATTACAGCTTTCGATATCCATCGAAATTCCTGTTTAGAATGTATTGTTGCATCGACCTCTTTTCCTTATTTGGCCCTTTCTTATAGTAGTTAAGAAAGGTCCATGTTCAAATCTATTTACATATGCTGCTGATATTCACGGATTCCCCAATTCACTTTTAAAATTTCATCAAATGTCCTTCATTAAATGTATAAGAGAATGACAATGATGAGGTTGCAACATACTTAAGCAATGCTTAAGTTAGGAACAGAATTTTGTCGTACGTCGTTAGAATGTGAGACGTATGCCGTTAATTTTACATACACGCTTCAAAATCGCACAATCCTGTCGTAAACGTACACACATGCATATTTTGTTTTTTTTTTTTTATTGAAAATAGTCTAAGAAAATTCAAAATTCTTCCAATTGCTATTTTTTTTTTCAAAAAGTCAATTTGAAAACTAGAACCTGACCTAAGTCAACGTACGACGTAGATAAGCCAGCAGTTGTGTTCCTCTGTATAAAATATGCGTTTTAATTTGACAACGAATCTACATCATACGCCGCAAAGTTCATACGGTGCAATTCTGTTCCTACGATAATATTGTATATTATTCTTTTTTTATACAATTTTTTCTTTCTTTTTTTCGTTTGTCAAAGTTCTACTACACTTTTACAGCACTCTCGTGTTTAAGAGTAACCAACCATAAGATGGCTTACAGTCATTTGCTTTAGATACATGTAATCAAGAAATGGATTGCAGTTTTCAACATTCATACAAACAAGTTATGCATATGAGAATGCGAGGGTAGGCAAATAAGTTAATTCGTATTTAAGAAATATTACTTTTGTTATGAATGCTCTTTTTGGTTTTTCTTAATATCCGATCAGAGTAAATGTAAAGCTTTTGATTTTTTTTTTTAGCAAAAATAAAAACATCAAATCTTTTCCCCATCACCCTCATGTGAATATGTGTTTGCAATGATTACGTGTGTTTTTAAAAATTTTCTAGTGTCATATCTGTATCAGCAAAAAAATATCATACTGCTCCCAGTAGTTTAAATCATAGTAAAGTTGTTGCATTTCTTCATGATTATAGAAAGCTGATATTTTATTTAATGGAGAATTTTGTTGCCCCAACTGAACCATGATCCATAATTATTTTTGCTTCGTTTTCTTTTTTTTTTGTTTGTGGTAACTGTTGCAATAATGAACATAATTTATCTTGGTTATTTTTCATCTTCGTCATCGTTTATTTTTTTTCTTGTGTTTACACTTACGTTCAAAATATTTAACCAAAACCTAAAATTTCAACAGCTTCACGTGTCGGAATCATCTATATGTCATTTCAGACGTATGCACATGTTTGCAGGATATTCATACACACATCAACATACAAGTGCTTAAAAAAGAGTAATTTGTCCTTTTCCTGTATAATCATTTCGTAGTCAAGAAGAAATGATGTAGATATTTACTGAACTCATCATTGTAATGAAAAATTGTCAGAAAAAGAAAAGAGAAATAAATGTTATATTGGCAGTTTTATACTTTTGTAAGGAGCAAAAGTTAGTATCAATCCCTTAAGATAATTTGTTTTTAGATGAAGCACATGATACATTTTGAAACGATATTTTTACTATCGACCAAAACCAGCATTTATTTTGCAAAGTATTTTAGATGTTGTAAAAAAATTGGATGCAAATGCGTATCAGCTGCTGATCGCTTGTACAATCATTCGCAAGAACATGATTTATGTTTTATTTACTTTGCGAAACACCCAAAATCGATTTACTGTCCAACGGACTTCAAACCGCGATTTGTGCGTTAATTCGGGATTTTTAGTTTAAAAATAGATTGGTTACTAGTTATAGATGAATTTTTTTTTAAATAAGGAGATTGCGTCTCTTTTAGCGAGGACACAAGTGTTTTGTATAATTAAACGGACTAAGAGATCAGCACCAAAATAACCATATACGGACAATAAATAACCATAAAGGACCAAAAAAAAAATGACCAGTGTCTCCCAGTTTTGCCGAAAGTCATGCACTTTTTTTTATGGGCCCTTAAAGATTTAGGGCCTCGGTGTCATTTTTGCAAAAAAGTTATAATTTTCTCAGGTTCTTATCTTGCCAACCGTTCGGAATTTTGATTAACCCTTTGAGACAAAGTTGTAGCTCTTGACATAAGGAACAACAGTTGTGAACATAAAAAAACTTTATCTTCAAGATCAAAATCGAAAAAATCGATTTTTATTTACCTTTTTCCTCTGTTCAGGTCCATAGGTAGCAAACCGCTCAAAATTCAAGAAAACCATCAACCACAAAAATGTACCTAAGTTCTCAGTAAACAACTTTCTCAAACATATGAACTTCCTAAGAACGATTCCTAACACCGTTTAGGTGCGCTTAGGCTGCCGCAAAAGTGAAAAATTTCCCGAAATTTTTGTGTGTTGCTACCTATGGACCTGAACAGGGGAAAAAGGTAAAAAAAAATATCGATTTTTTTTTAATTTTTTGCGATTTTGATCTTGAAGATAAAGTTTTTTTGATTTTATATGAATTATGAATTCCTTACAACTTTGTCTCAGAGAGTTAATGAAAATTCCGAACGGTTTGCAAGATATGAGCCTGAGAAAATGATCACTTTTTTGCAAAAATTATACCGAAGCCCTAAATTTTTCAAGAGCCCATAAAAAAAAGTGCATGACTTTGGAAAAAACTAAGAGACACGTGTCTTTTTTTTTTGGTCCTTTATGGATATTAATTGTCCGCTTATGGTTATTTTTTTTCGTGTTGCACTGTGTTATAGCAATGAGTATCCACAGGTTTCCAGAAACAAGATGGTTCTGGACTACGATGGAAATATATTCGGTATCGTTTTGTAAAAATTCCGCGAGAACGCGGTTAGCGGTTAAAATTGGAGGCGGTATCAAATTAAGCTGGACTTTTCCAAACAAGAGTGAAAGGAGTTTACCACTTAAAACGGAATGGAAAGTCGAACAAACCAAGTTTGTTACGCATGCGAAAAACAATTTGAAAATAAATAAATTTGAAAACTTTATAAGAAAAAGTTTAAATAGCTTTACAGCTTTTAAAGAGAGAGAGAGAGAGACAGATCGTACTAATAAACTTTACAAAATTTTTTCTTGTTGCATAGACGACAGATGATAATAAAGTCGATAACCGTTTTAGGTCAAACTGATAGTCATATCAGTAAATTTTCTTAAGTTCCTAGCTAAAGTACAAAGTTTGTAAACTGTAGCTTTTTTTGATTTCAACGTACGAGAGCTGTTTAGAAGTGTTGATTTAGTCAAACAACCTTAAAGAATTTAAGAGCTCTACTCCATAAAAAATATTACTTTCAAACCCAAGAAGTATCTGCAAAATTGATAGAAAATCGTGCATCAATTTCAAAACGTTTGCAAGCAACAGGAGTTATCCAAAATCAACGATGTTACCCTAGGGGAAAGGGACTTACACCAAACTTGTCACGTAATATTTCTTAAGTGGTAGGGCCCGATTCTGGTTCTAGCACTTTATATGAAGGGGACTTGTCACTTTAACATGGCGATTTCCTAGGAAGATGTTAATTGGCACCTTTTTGACACTTTTTAACAAGTTGCTAAAGTTACCTAAAAATCCATGTCACTTTGCCTCAACAATTTTCACCAATAATTTATAAAAATGATCTGATTAATTCGGTTCAAAAACATTTTATTCAAAAAAAAATTATAGTTTTGGAATTATTGACCGTGCCTTATAAGCATGTATGGGCAAATGCAAAATGAAAATGGAAAAAGAGCGAACGATATGCTTACACACACAAAAAACAAAGAGCATAAAATCAACAAATGCAAACTTAAACAAACCAATAAAATGCCACACATGCAAAGCTTTCAATGTAGTGGTGCCCATACCTGCTTATAATGGACACTGCGCAGTAAGTACACTTGGCGTATGATCAATATTTAATTATTCTTAAGCCCGTTTTCAGATTTCTTGCAAATGATGTTTGTTTTTTCCGCAAAGTCAACATCGTTTTTCAGTTTTTGTTTATTCAATAAGATGGTATCTGCTATCATATCGTGTTTGTATATATCGTAACTTTGTTAGTACGCGAACCTCTTATAGATGTGGTACTATACGTTTCAAGGTAGGATGTAGCAAGATTTCGGGGAAAAAAAAGAAGAGAAGCACCTGTCGGATCATTGGGATGTAACTTCTTCATCCGTAGCCATGCATAAACGAATGAGGTATCACGGAGCTGTTTAAAGATTGCCCACCACCATTTCTTTTGTCTGATTCGCGAGCGGTAGACTACAACTAATTAATCCATCTTATCAACACCTGCTATGTCCATATTATATCGATGTTTTCATCTTTTGGTTGGAAAATACTTACAACACCCCTTCCGTTAACGAATCGTTGGCATGATCCCATTTCATTCAAAATTTGTTGCAATTGTGACAACATTACATCGTGTGAGCGATATGGTTTCATTTTTTGTCAATCTATGATCTACAGATCCCCTTTCTTCTTTTTTCATTACCGGGATTGAGCGTAGAGCACATTTTTCTGTTCGCCTTTCTCGTATCGTGTCTGAAGTATGTATTTATTTTGGTAGATAATAATGGCGATTTCTTTTCTGAGAAATATGTTGCATAAATGTTACATGCTCTATCTGTTTTGTGTAGAGCATGTCACATTTATGCAACATATTTCTCAGAAAAGAAATCGCCATAAGAGTCGCAGTAATTTCTTTGCGTTCTGTAAATAATAATGTTGGACCGAGATGACCAAGATTTGCTTTATGCTCATCATCGCTTTCATCGGTATCATTCTTAGTATCGGCTACATCTAATGGTGGAATTGGTTTAATGACAAAGTTATTAAAATAATTGTCGCCAAGGGCATCCAGTTTATTCAATGTTTCAGAAACTGTAGGTCTAAATATGCACGGGGCGTAACATTTTGTCATATTTTTTTTATCAATTGAATCATGAAACTTATTAACAAATAACAACACACAGGAAATAACAAATATTCACATAATAATTATTATATTCCAATTTTTCTTACCCGGCTAAAGATATTTTTGATTTGTCATAAATTGATTTTCCATATTTTGCATAAAATATAACACACAAATCACAATAGTTGAAACAAGTGAAATAAAACGTGCTTTGGTGAAATGTCAGTAACGGTATTGCTAACCTGATATTTACAAATTGAAATTTTTAAAGTCCCTGATAAGGGACTCTGCGCACTAATAAGTTAAAAGAACATCCAAACAAATTTGCATAAAGCTTCTAAAACTAGTTTTGAAAACAAAACTTTGAAATAAAAAACAATGGGCACGTTCATAAGACGTAACAGTTGTGTAACCGTTAAATGTTTGTCTTAGAAACGCATAGTTGAGCACTTCCGCTCAACACAACAGTTGGGTATTTGAAGCCATTTAATCCATCATAAAATTTTTTAGCTACCTAATGTCAACA